>SJYA01006589.1:0-20666 GCA_006410615.1 Neotragus moschatus
TGTCTCCAAACAAGATGAAGACTGACTCCCTTGTGGAGAGTCCAGATGAACCCGAATATCCATGTCAGCACTGGAGTGGAAACCTCAGGATCCGGCCTCTGCTCCTGATGAGGACTTAGGACCCAGCACCGACTGCAGAGGGATCCCAAGAGGCCCCTCTCAACTCGCATGGAGACTGGCCTTTCCTGAGGTAGCACGAGCGGCTCCCTAAGATGCCCAGGGTAACTCAAGAGGGACCTGCTGCAACTCGAGGAACACCAGGAGATTCTCCCCTCCAGACATGATGAGGCCATTTTTCACTGCAGTGTCTCGAGGGATATCACACCTCCCCTCTTGGGCCTCGAAAGGTTCCTTCACACCCTTGCTGCAACTCAAGAAGTTCCCTGACATACCGGTCTCCCCTCGCAAGGAATAGGGAGGGTCTCATCACAACTGAAGAGGAGCCCCGTTGCCACCCCCTCAGCCAGAAATGAGGGTTACTTTCCTTGCTTCGTTGAGAAAGAATTTCCAGGGTTCCCGTCGCATCTCAGGAGGAGGTGCTCTCAACAGGAAAGTCGACAGGCACTCCGGGGCTTGTGCCAGCATACCAAAAGACACACAAATGTCTCAGTCCACTCCAGATGAACCTGAATTCCCTGCATTGCCTCGACTTTTACCCCCAGTGTCGACCAATACCATGGTGGCACGTATAACAGCCCTGTGGCACCTCGAGGAAAAGCCACAGATTTCTGGGTCAACTACACGGGAAGCCCGACACTGATTCTACAGCTTGAGAGGAAAGTGTAAGTGCATTTCTCCACTTGAGACGAGGCCTGACTCCCCTGTGGCGACTCCAGAGGAACCCCAAGATCCATGTAAACACTGGCGAGGAATCCTCAGGTTCTAGCCTCAGCTCCTGATGAGGACTTAGGACCCAGCACCGATTGGAGAGGAATCCTGAGAGGCCAGTCGCAACTCCCATGGAGACTGGCCTTTCTTGAGGTCAAACGAGTGGATCCCTGAGTTCTTCATCGTAGCTCGACAGGATCCTTCTGCTACTCGAGAAAAACTAGGACATTGTCCCCTCCAGGTGTGATAAGGCCTTTTTCCCATGTGGCGTCTCAAGGGAAATCACATCTCCCCACTTGAACCTCCTAAGGTTCCTTCACACTCTTGCTGTACTTCAAGACGTTCCCCAAAATACCAGTCTCCATTCAAGAGGAACACCAAGGTTCCGGTCACAACTCAAGACAAGCCCTTTTGTCTCCTCCTCAGCTCGAGATGAGGGTTCCTGTCCTTGCTTCATTGGGAAAGGTTTCCCGGCATTTTCGTCGCATCTCAGGAGGAGGCGCTCTCAACAGGAAATGTGAGAGGCACTGTCGGGATAGTGCCGCCTTTACAAAAGACCCACAAATGTGTCAGTCCACTTCAGACGAACCTGATTTCCCTGCACTACCTCAACTGTCAAAACGAGTATCGACTAACACCTTGGTGGCACGTGTGACAGCCCTTGTAAACTCGAGGGAAAGCCACAGATTTCTGTGTCAACTCCATGGGAAGCCTGACACTGATTCTAGTGCTCAAGAGGAAAGCGGAAGTGCCTCCATTCGAGACGAGGCCTGACTCCCCTGTGGAGATTTCAGAGGAATGCCAGATCAATGGCAGCACTGGAGGGGAAAGCTCAGGTTTCGGCCTCAGCTCCCGACGAGGACTTAGGACCCAGCACTGACTGGAGAGGGATCCCAAGAGGTCCCTCTCAACTCACACGGAGACTGGCCTTTCCTCAGGCCACACGAGCGGTTCCCTGAGGTGCTCATCCTCATTCGAGAGGGACCTGCCACAACTCGAAAAAAACCTGGAAATTCTCTCCTCCAGGCATGATGAGGCCCTTTTCCAATGCGGCGTCTCGAGGGATATCACACAACGCCTCTTGGACCTCGAAAAGTTTCTTCACACCCTTGCTACAACTCAAGAAGTTCCCCGACATACCCGGCTCCACTGGCGAGGCACACGGAGGGTCCCACCACAACTGAAGAGGAGCCCCATTGACCTCTCCAGAGTGGGAAAAGAGGGTTCCTTTCCCTGCAACGTCTGGAAAGGATACCCGGCGTTCCCATCGCATCTCAGGAGGAGGTGCNCCCGACATACCCGGCTCCACTGGCGAGGCACACGGAGGGTCCCACCACAACTGAAGAGGAGCCCCATTGACCTCTCCAGAGTGGGAAAAGAGGGTTCCTTTCCCTGCAACGTCTGGAAAGGATACCTGGCGTTCCCATCGCATCTCAGGAGGAGGTGCTCTCAACAGGAATGTCGAGAGGGAATCCCGGGGTCGTGCCATCATTCCAAAGGGCCCATAAATGTCTCAGTCGATTCCAGATGAATCTGATTTCCCTGCAGTGCCTCGAGTATAACCCCCAGTATCAACTCACACCACAGTGACACGTGAGATAGCCATGTGGCACCTCAAGGGAAAGCCACAGATTTCTGTGTCAAATACACGGGAAGACTGACACTGATTCTTCAGCTTGGGAGGAAAGCATAAGTGCATGTCTCCACTCAAGACGAGGCCTGACTCCCCTGTGGAGACTCCAGAGGAACCCCAAGATCCATGTCAGCACCGGAGAGGAAGCCTCAGGTTCCGGCCTCAGCTCCTGACGAGGACTTAGGACACAGCATCGACTAGAGAGGGATCCCAAGGGGCCCCTCTCAACTCTCATGGAGACTGGCCTCTCTGGAGATCAAACGAGGGGTCCCTTAGGTCCCCGTCGCAACTCGAGAGGGACCTGCCACAACTCTAGAAATATTAGGAGATTCTCCCGTCCAGGCGAGATGAGGCCTTTTTCTGAAGCATTGTCTCGAGGGAAATCACACCTCCACATTTGGACCTCCTAAGATTCCTTCACACAATTGCTGCACCTCAAGAAGTTCCTCGAAATACCCGTCTCCACTCAAGAAGAACACCGACGGTCCCATCACAACTGAAGAGGAGCTCCTTGTCCCCTCCTCAGCTCGAGATGAGGGTTCCTTTCCATGCTTCGTCGGGAACGTGTTCTCGGCATTTCCGTCACATCTCAGGAGAAGGCGCTTTCAACAGGAAAGGCGAGAGGCACTTCCTGGGTCGTGCTGCCTTTCCAAAAGATTGGCAAATGTGTCAGTCCCATTCACATGAACCTGATTTCCCTACGCTACCTTGACTGTCAACCCGAGTATCAACTCACACCATGGTGGCACGTGTGACAGTCCTTGTCACCTCGAGGGAAAGACACAGATTTCTGTGTCAACTCCACGGGAAGCCTGACACTGATTCTACTGCTTGGGAGGAAAGCAGAACTGCGTGTCTCCACTTGAGACAAGGCCTGACTCTCTTGTGGAGAGTCCAGAGGAACGCCAAGATCCATGTCAGCACTGGAGAGAAAACTGAGGTCCTGGCCTCAGCTTCTGACAAGGACTTAGGACCCAGCACTGACTGGAGAGGGATTCCAAGAGGCTCCTCTCAACTCGAATGGAGACTGGTCTTTCCTGAGGCCACACGAGCAGTTCCCTGAGGTGCCCGTTGTAACTCGAGAGGGACCTCCCGGAACTCGAGAAAAACCAGGAGATTCTCCCCTCCAGGCGAGATGAGGCCTTTTTCCGATGTGACTTCTCGAGGGAAATCACACCTCCCCACTTGGACCTCCAAAGGTTCCTTCCCACCCTTGCTGCACCCCAAAAGTTTCCCGAAATACCTGTCTCCACTCAAGAGGAACACCGAGTGTCCCACCACAACTCAAGAGGAGCCCTGTTGTCCCCTCCTCAGCTCGAAATGAGGGTTCCTTTCCCTGCTTCATTGGGAAAGGATTCCCGGCATTCCCGTTGCACCTCAGCAGGAGGTGCTATCAAGAAGAAAGGCGAGAGGCAATCCCGGGGTCGTGCCGTCTTTCCAAAGACCCACAAATGTGTCAGTCCACTTCAGATGAACCTTATTTCCTTTCACTACCTCGACTGTAAATGCGAGTATCAACTCACACCTTGGTGGCAGTTGTGACAGCACTTGTCACCTCGAGGGAACGACATAGATTTCTGTGTCAGTTCCACGGGATGCATGATTCTGATTCTAGTGTTCGGGAGAAAAGAGGAAGTACATGTCTCCACTCTAGACGAGGCCTTTCTCCCCCGTGGAGACTCCGGAGGAATGCCAAGATCCACGTCAGCACTGGAGAGGAAACCTCAGGTTCCGGCCTCAGCTCCTGATGACTTAGGACCCGGCACTGACTGGAGAGGGATCCCAAGAGGCCTTTCTCAAGTTGCATGGAGACTGGCCTTTCCTGAGGCCACAAGAGCTGGTCATTGAGATGCCCATCGTAACTCAAGAGGGACCTTCCACAACTCGAGAAAAACCAGGAGATTCTCCCCTCTAGGCATGATGAGGTCCTTTTCTGCTGCGGCATCTCGAGGGAATTCACATCTCCTCTCTTGGACCTAGACAGGTTCCTTCACACCCTTGCTGCAACTCACGAAGTTCTCCGAAATACCCATCTCCACTCAAGAGGAAGACAGAGGTTCCTGCCACAACTTAAGAGAACTGTTGTCCCCTCCTCAGCTTGAGATGAGGGTTCCTTTCCCTACTTCTTTGGGAAAGGATTCCTGGCGTTCCCGTCGTATCTCAGGAGAAGGCGCTCTCAACAGGAAAGGCGAGAGGCACTCTCAGGATCGTGCCACCTTTCCAAAAGACCAGAAAAAGTCTCAGTCCACTGCGGATGAACCAGATTTCCCTGCACAGCCTCGACTGTCACTCCCAGTAATGACTCACATCACGGTGGTACGTGTGACAGCCCTGTGGCACCTTGAGGGAAAGCCACATATTTCTGTGTCAACTACCCGGGAATCCTGACACTGATTGTACAGCTCGGGACGAAAGCAGAAGTGCTTGTCTCCCATCGAGACGAGGCCTGACTCCCTTGTGGAGACTCCAGAGGAACGCCAAGATCAATGTCAGTGCTGCAGAGGAAAACTCAGGTTCCAGCCTCAGCTCCTGACAAAGCCTTAGGACCCAGCACCGACTGGAGAGGGATCCCAAGAGGCCCCTCTCAATTTGCATGGAGAGTGGCCTTTCCTGAGGCCACATGAGCGGGTCCTGAGGTGCCCGTAGTAACTCGAGAGGAACCTGCCGCAACTCGAGAAAACCCAGGAGATTCACCCCTCCAGGCGTGATGAGACCCTTTCCTGCTTCAGTGTCTCGAGAGAAATTAAACCTCTACTCTTGGACCAAGAAAGGTTCCTTCACACCCTTGGTGCAACTCAAGAAGTTCCCTGACATTCCTGTCTCCTCTCCCATGGAACATGGAGGGTCCCGCCAAAACTGAAGAGGAGCCCCATTGTTGCCTCGTCAGCCTGAAATGAGGGATCCTTTCCCTGCTTCATCGGGAAAGGTTTCCTGGTGCTTCCATCGCATCCATGTCAGCACTGGTGAGGAAACCTCAGGTACCGGCCTCAGCTCCTGACGAGGATTTAGGACCCGGCATGGACTGGAGAGGAATCCCGGAGGCCTCTTGCAACTCCCATGGAGACTGGCCTTCCTTGAAGTCAAACAAGGGGATACCTGAAGTCCCCATCTTAACTCAAGAGGGACATGTCGCACCTCGAGAAAAACTAGGAGATTCTCCCCTCCAGCTGAGATGAGGCCTTTTTCCGATGCGGCGTCTTGAGGAGAATCACCCCTCCCCACTTGGACCTCAAAAGGTTCTTTCACATCCTTGCTGCAACTCAAGAAGTTCCCCGAAATAACCGTCTCCACTCAAGAGGAACACCGAGGGTCCTGCTACAACTCAATAGAAGCCCTTCTGTCTCCTCCTCAGATATAGATGAGAGTTCATTTCCCTGTTTTGTCGCGAACGGATTTCTGGCATTCCAGTCGCATCTCAGAAGGTAGTGCTCTAAACAGGAAAGGAGAGAGGCACCCCCAGGATCGTGCTGCTTTGCCAAGAGACCTGCAAATGTGTCAGTCCTCTTCAGATGAACCTGATTTCCCTGCACTACCTCGACTGTCAACCCGAGTTTTGACTCACACCTTGGAGGCATGTGTGACAGCCCTTGTTACCTCGAGGGAAAGCCACAGATTTCTGTGTCAATTCCACAGGAAGCCTGACACTGATTCGAGTGCTCGGGAGGAAAGCAGAAGTGCGAGTCTCCACTCAAGACAAGGCCTGTCGCCCCTGCGGAGTCTCCAGCACAAGTTTCTCCACTCGTCGAGGCCTGACTCCCCTGTGGAGACTCCAGAGGAACATTAAGATCTATGTCATAACTGGAGAGGAATACTCATGTTCTGGACTCAACTCCTGACGAAGACTTAGGACCCAGCACTGACTGGAGAGGATCCCAGGAAGCCCCTCTCAACTCGCATGGAGACTGGCTTTTCTTGAGGCCACATGAGCGGGTCACTGAGATGCCCTTCGTAATTCGAGAGGGACTTGCTGCAACTCGAGAAATACTGGGAGATTATCCCCTCCTGGCTTGATGAGGCCCTTTTCCACTGCGGCGTCTCGAAGGAAATCACACCGCACCTCTTGGACCTCAAAAGGTTCCTTCACACCCTTGCTGCAACTCAAGAAGTTCGGCGACATATCCGTCTCCTCTCGCGAGGAACTCAGAGGTTCCCGACAAAACTGAAGAGGAGCTCCATTGTCCCCTCCTCAGCCCGAAATAAGGGTTCCATTCCTGCTTCCTCGGGAAAGGATTCCTGCCGTTCCCGTCGCATCTCAGGAGCAGGCGCTCTCAACAGGAAAGGCGAAGGGCACTCCTGAGGTCGTGCCACCATTCCAAAAGACCTGCAAATTTCTCAGTCCCCTCCAGATACACCTGATTTCCCCGCCCTGCCTCGATTGTCAACCCCAGTATCAACTCCCACCACGGAGGCACGTGAGACAGCCCTGTGGCACCTCGAGGGAAAGCCAGAGTTTTCTGTGTCAACTACATGGGAATCCCGACACTGATTCTACAGTTCAGGAGGAAAGCGTAAGTGCATGTCTCCACTCAAGACGAGGCCTGCCTCCCCGGTGGAGACTCCAGAGGATCCCCAGGATTCATGTCAGCGCTGGAGAGGAAATCTCACTTTCAGGCCTCAGCTCATTATGAGGATTTAGGACCCGGCACTGTCTGGACAGGAATCTCGAGAGGCCCCTCGCAATGCCCATGGTGACTGGCCTTTCTTGAGGTCAAACGAAGGTTTCCCTTAGGTGGCCGTAGTACCTCGAGAGGGACCTGATGCAACACGAGAAAAACTAGGAGATTCTCCCCTCCAGGCGAGATGAGGCCTTTTTCTGATGCGGCGTCTTGAGGGAAATCACACCTCCCCACTTAGACTTTGAAAGGTTCCTTCACACCCTTGCTGCACCTCAAGAAGTTCCCTGAAATACCCATCTCCACTCAAGAGGAACACTGAGGGTTCTGCCACTACTTAAGAGGAGACCTGTTATCCTGTACTCAGCTCGAGATGAAAGTTCCTTTCCCTGCTTCTTCATGAAAGGATTTCTGGCCTTCCCGTCGCGTCTCAGGAGGAGGCACTGTCAGCAGAAATGTTGAGAGGCACTTCAGGGGACGTGCTACCGTGCCAAAAGTCATGCAAATGTTTCAGTCCACTCCAGATGAACTTGATTTCCCTGCACTGCCTCTACTGTCCACCCCAGTATCGACTCACACCATGGTGGCACCTGTGACAGCCCTGTGACACCTCAAGGGAAAGCCACATATTTCCGCGTCAACTACACGGGAAGCCCAACACTGATTCTAGAGCTTGGGACGAAAGCATAAGTGCATGTCTCCACTCGAGACGAGGACTGACTTCCCTGTGGATACTCTAGAGGAAGCCCAAGATCCATGTCAGCACTGGAGAAGAAACCTCAGGTTCCGGCCTCAGCTCCTGATGAGGACTTAGGACCCGGCTCCGACTGGAGAGGAATTCCAAGAGGCCCCTCTCAATTCACATGGAAATTTTCTTTTCCTGAAGCCACTCGAGCGGGTCCCTGAGATGCCCATATTAACTTGAAAGGGACCTGCCAGAAATCGCGAAAAACCAGGAGATTCACCACTCCGGGCATGATGAGGCCCATTTGCTCTGTGGCGTCTCGAGGGAAATCACACCTCCCCTCTTGGACCTCGAAAGGTTCCTTCACACCCTTGCCTCACCTAAAGAAGTTGCCCAAAACACCCGTCTCCAATTAAGAGGAACACCGAAGTTCCCACCACAACTCAAGAAGAGCCCTGTTGTCCCCTCGTCAGCTCGAGATGAGGGTTCCTTTCCCTGCTTCATCGGGAAAGGATTCCTGGCATTTTGGTCGCATCTCAGCAGGAGGCGCTCTCAAAAGGAAAGGCGAGAGGCACTCCCGGGGTCTTGCCGCCTTTCCAAAAGACCCACAAATGCGTCAGTCCACTTCAGATGAACCTGATTTCCCTGCACTACTTTGACTGTTAACCAGAGTAAAGACTCACACCTAGGTGGCACGTTGACAGCCTTGTCACCACGAGGGAAAGCCACAGATTTCTGTGTCAATTCCACGTGAAGCCTGGCACTGATTCTAGTGCTCAAGAGGAAAGCGGAAGTGTGTGTCTCCACTAGCGACGAGGCCGGATTCCCATGTAGAGACTCCAGAGTAACCCCAAGATACATGTCAGCACTGGAGAAGAAAACTCAGGTTCCTGCCTCAGCTCCTTACGAGGCCTTAACACCCAGCACCAACTTCAGAGGCAACCCTAGAGCCTCGTCTCAACTCACATGGAGACTAGCCTTATCTCAGGCCACACGAGTGGGTCCCTCAGGTGCCCGTCATAATTCGAGTGGTACCTGCAACAACTCGAGAAAAACCAGGAGATTCTCCCCTCAAGGCGTGATGAGGCCCTCTTCCACTGCGGATTCTCGAGGAAAGCACACCTCCCATCTTGGACATCGAAAGATTTCTTCACACCCTTCACACCGTCTCCTTTGGAGAGGTACAGGGAATGTCCTGCCGCAAATGAAGAGGAGATCCGTTGTCCTCTACTCAGCCCGGAAAGGGGGTTCCTTTCCCTGATTTGTCGGGAAAAGTTTTCCGACAATCCCATCGCAGATCAGGAGGAAGCGCTCTCAACAGGAAAGTCGAGATGTACTCCAGGGGTCATGCCACCATTCCAAAAGACCCGCAAATGTCACAGTCCACTCAGGATGAACCTGATTTCCCTGCATTGCCTCGACTCTCACCCCCAGTATCAACTCACAGCACAGTGGCATGTGTGACAGTCCTGTGGGACCTTGAGGGAAAGCCACAGATTTCTGTGTAAACTACATGGGAAACCCAGCACTGATTCTATAGCTTAGGAGGATAGCATAAGTGCATGTCTCCCTTCGAGAGGAGGCCTATTCTCCTCTGGAAACTTCAGAAGAACCCCAAGATCTATGTCAGAACTGGAGAGGAAACCTCAGGATCCGGCCTCAGCTCCTGACAAGGACTTAGGACCTGGCAACGACTGGAGAGGACTCTCGAGAGGCCCCTGGCAACTCCAACGGAGACTGGCCTTTCTTGAGGTCAAAAAAGGGCATCCCTGAGGTCTCCATCTTAACTCGAGAGGGACCTGCCACAATTCGAGATAAACCAGAAGATTCTCCCCTCCAGGCGAGATGAGGCCTTTTTCTGATGCGGCTTCTCGAGGGAAATCTCACCTTCCCACTTTGACCTCTAAAGGTTCCTTCATACCCTTACTGTATCTCAAGAATTTCCAAGAAATACCTGTCTCCACTCAAGAGGAGCACCGAGGGTCCCACCACAATTCAAGAGGAACCCTGTTTTCCCCTCTTCAGCTCGCGATGAGGGTTCCTTTCCAGCCTCATCGTGAAAGGATTCCCAGTATTCCCGTCACATCTCAGGAGGAGGCACTCTCAACAGGAAAGGCGAGAGGCACTCCCAGGGTCTTGCTGCCTTTCCAAAAGACCTTCAAATGTGCCAGTCCACTTCAGATGAACCTGAATTCCCTGCACTACCTTCACTGTCAACCCGAATATCGACTCACACCTAGGAGGCATGTGTGACAGCCCTTGACCCTTCGAGGGAAAGACACAGATTTCTGTGTCAACTCCATGCGAAGCCTGACACTGATTCTAGTGATCAGGAGGAAAGCAGAAGTGCCTGCATCCACTCCAGACGAGGCCTGACTCCCCTGTGGAGACTCCAGAGGAACGCCAAGATCCATGTCAGCACTGGAGAGGAAGCCTCAGGTTCCGGCCTCAGCTCTTGATGAGGACTTAGCACCCAGCACCGGGTGGAGAATGATCTCAAGAGGCCTTTCTCAACTCCCATGGAGACTGGCCATTCTTGACGTCGAACGAGGGGATCCCTGAGGTCCCCGTCGTAACTTGAGAGGGACCTGCCATAATTTGAGAGAAACTAGGGGATTCTCCCCTCCAGGAGAGATGAGGCCTTTTTCCGATGCAGTGTCTCTAGGAAAATCACACCTCCCGTCTTGGACCTCGAAGGGTTCCTTCACACCTTTGCTACATGTAAGAAGTTCCCCAAAATACCCGTCTCCACTCAAGAGGAACACCGAGTGTCCCACCACAACTCAAGAGGGACCCTGTTGTCCCCGCCTCAGCTCGAGAGGATGATTCCTTCCCAGCTTCGTCGGGAAAGGTTTGCCAGTGTTCCCGTCGCATCTCAGGAGGAGGCGCTTTCAGCAGGAAAGTCGAGAGGCCCTCCGGGTTCGTGCCACCATTCCAAAAGACTGGCAAATGCCTCAGTCCACTCCAGATGAATCTGATTTCCATGCACTGCCTCGACTTTCAACCCGAGTATCGACTCGCAGCTCATTGGCACCTGTCACAGCCCTTGTCATCTCGAGGGAAAGCCACAGATTTCTCTGTAAACAACATGGGAACTCTGACACTGATTCTACAGCTCGGGAGGAAAGTGTAAGTGCATGTCTCCACTCGAGATGAGGACTGACTCCCCTGTGGAGACTCCAGGGGATTGCCAAGATCCATGTCAGCACTGGAGAGAAAACCTCAGGTTCTGGCCTCAGCTCCTGAGGAGGCTTAAACCTGGCAACGAATGGAGAGGAATCCAGAGAGGCGCCTCGCAACTCCAAAGGAGAGTGGACTTTCTTGAGGTCAAACGAGGGGATCCCTGAAGTCCACATCATAACTTGAGAGGGATCTGCCGCAAATCGATAAGTACTAGGAGATTCTCCCCTCCAGGCAAGATGAGGCCCTTTCTGATGCGGCATCTGGAGGGAAATCACACCTCCTCACTTGGACCTCGAAAGGTTCCTTTACAGCCTTGCTGCACCTCAAGAAGTTCCCCGAAATACCCGTCTCCACTCAAGAGGAATTCCGACTGTCCCACCACAACTGAGGAGGAACCCTGTTGTCCCTCCTCAGCCCGAAATGAGGGTTCCTTTCCCTGCTTTGTCAGGAAAGGATTCCGGCGGTCCCGCCACGTATCAGGAAGAGGTGCTCTCAATAGGAAATTCAAGAGGCACTCCTGGGGTTGTGCCGCCATTCCAAAAGACCCTCAAATGTCTCAGTCCACTCCAGATGAATCTGATTTCCCTGCACTGCCTCGACTTTCACTATCAGTATCGATGCACACCAAGGTGGCATGTGTGACATCCCTTTGGCACCTCGATGGAAAGCCAGATGCCACAAATGAAGAGGAGGCATGTTGTCCGTTCCTAAGCCCGAAATGTGGCTTCCTTTCACTGCTTCATCAGGAAAGGATTCCTGGAATTCCTGTTGCATCTCAGGAGGAGGTGCCCTTCATGGGAAAGTCGAGAGGTACTGCCGGGGTCATGCTACAATTCCAAAAGACCTGCAAATGTCTCAGTCCACTCCAGATGAACCTGATTTCATGCACTGCCTTGACTGTCACCCCCAGTTTCGACTAACACCACGGTGGCACGTGTGACAGCCCTGTGACACCTCGAGGGAAAGCCACAGATTTCTGTGTCAACTACACGGGAAGCCCGACACTAATTCTATAGCTCAGGAGGAAAGCGTAAATGCATGTCTCCACTAGAGATGAGGCCTGACTTCCCAGTTGAGACTCCAGAGGTACGCCATAATCCATGTAAGCACTGGAAAGGAAATCTCAGGTTGCGGCCTCAGATCCTGGGATGACTTAGGACCTGGCATTGACTGAAGATTGATCCCAACAGGTCCCTCTCAACTCACATGGAGACTGGCCTTTCCAGAGACCATACGAGTGGGCCCCTGAGGTGCCCGTCGTAATTCGAGAGGGACCTGCCGCAACTCGAGAAAAACCAAGAGATTCTCCCCTCCAGGCGTGATGAGGCCCTTTTCTGCCGTGGTGTCTCGAGGGAAATCACACCTCCCCACTTGGACCTTGAAGGGTTCCTTCACACCCTTGATGCACCTGAAAAAGTTCCCTGAAATACCCGTCTCCACTCAAGAGGAACACCGAGTTCACTGAGGAACACCGCCACAACTCAAGAGGAGCCCGGTTGTCCCCTCCTCAGCTGGAGAGGAGGGTTCCTTTCCCCGGTTCGTTAGGAAAGGATTTCTGGCGTTCCTGTCGCATCTCAGGATGAGGCGCTCTCAACACGAAAATTCAGAGGTACTCCCGGGTTTGGGCTACCATTGCAAAAGACCCGCAAATGTCTCAGTCCACTCCAGATGAACCAGTTTTCCATGCACTGCCTCGACTCTCAACCCGAGTATCGACTTGCACCTCGGTGGTACGTGTGACAGCCCTTGTCACCTCGAGGGAAAGACACAGATTTCTAGGTAAACAACACCAGAAGCATGACACTGATTCTACAGCTCCGGAGGAAAGTGTAAGTGCATGTCTCCACTCGAGATGAGGCCTGACTCCCCTGTGGAGATTCCAGGGGAATGCCAAGATCCATGTCAGCACTGGAGAGAAAACCTCAGGTTCTGGCCTCAGCTCCTGAGGAGGCTTAGGACACGGCAAAGAATGGAGAGGAATCCCGAGAGGCCCCTCCCAACTCCCATGGAGACTGGCCTTTCTTGAGGTCAAACGAGGGGATCCCTAAGGTCCACTTCGTAGCTCGAGAGGGACTTGCCACAAATTGATAAATACTAGGAGATTCTCCCCTCCAGGTGAGATGAAGCCTTTTTCTGATGTGGCATTCTGAGGTAAATCACACCTCCCCACTTGGACCTCGAAAGGTTCCTTCACACCCTTGCTTCACCTCAAGAAGTTCCATGAAATACTCTTCTCCACTCATTTGGAACTCCAAGGGTCCCACCACAACTGAAGAGGAACCCTGATGTCCCTCCTTAGCCCAAAATGAGGGTCCCTTTCCCTGCTTCGTCAGGAAAGGATTCCCGGTGTTCCTGTCCCATGTCCGGAGGAAGCACTCTCAACAGGAAAGTCGAGATGCACTCCTGGGATCGTGCCACCATTCCAAAAGACCCGCAAATGTCTCAGTCTACTCCAGTTTAACCTGATTTCCCTGCACTCTCTCCACTGTCACCCCCAGGATCAACTCACACCGTGGTGGCACTTGTGACAGCCCTGTGGCAACTCGAGGGAAAGCCACAGATTTCTGTGTCAACTCCACGGAAAGCCTGACACTGATTCTACAGCTCGGGAGGAAAGCATAAGTGCATGTCTCCACTCGAGAGGAGGCCTGACTCCCATGTGGAGACTCCAGGGGAACACCAAGGTCCATGTCAGCACTGGAGAGAAAACCTCAGTTTCTGGCCTCAGCTCCTGAGAAGGCTTAGGACTCGGCAACTAATGGAGAGGATTCCCAAGAGGCCGCTACCAACTCCCATGGAGACTGGCCTTTCTTGAAATCAAATAAGGGGATCCCTGAGGTCCACATCATAACTCGAGAGGGACCTGCCGCAACTCGAGAATAACTAGGATATTCTCAAGTGTAGGTGTTATGAGGTCCTTCTCCCCTGTGGTGTCTCCAGGGAAATCACAGATCACGTCTTGGACCTCGAAAGTTTCCTTCACACCCTTCTTTCAACTCAAGAAGTTCCCCTACATACCCGTCTCCACTCGCGAGGAATATGGAGGGTCCTGCCACAAATGAAGAGGAGCCCCGTTGTCCCTTCCTCATCCCGAAATGACTGGCTCCTTTCCCTGTTTTTTTGGAAGAGGATTCCCTGCGTTCCTGTTTCATCTCAGGAGGAGGCGCTCTCAGCAGGAAAGGCAAGAGGCACACCCTGGGTTGTGCCACCATTCCAAAAGACCCGTAAATGTCGCAGTCCACTCCAGATGAACCTTATTTCCCTGCACTGCCTCAACTGTCACCCCCAGTATCGACTCACACCCCAGTGGTACGTGTGACAGTCCTGTGGCACCTTGAGGGAAAGCCACAGATTTCTGTGTCAAGTACACGGGAAGACCGACACTGATTCTATAGCTCAGGAGGGATATGTAAGTGCATGTCTCCACTCGAGATGAGGCCTGACTCCCTTGTGGAAATTCCAGGGGAACCCCAAGATCGATGTCAGCACTGGAGAGGAAACCTCAGGTTCCAGCCTCAGCTCCTGATGAGGACTTATGACCCAGCACCGACTGGAGAGGAATCCTGAGAGGTCCCTCGCAACTCAAATGGGAACTGGCCTTCCTTGAGGTCAAAAGAGGGCATTTCTGAGGTCCACGTCATACCTCCAGAGGGACCTGCTGCAACTCGAGAAAAACCAGGAAATTCTCCCCTCCATGCGAGGTGAGTACTTTTTCCGATGTGGCATCTCGAGGGAAATCACACCTCCCCACTTGGACCTCGAAAGGTTCCTTCACACACTTGCTGCAACTCAAGTAGTTCCTCGAAATACCCGTCTCCTCTCAAGAGACACACCGAGGGTCCCACCACAACTCGGGAAGAGCCCTGTTGTTCCCTCCTCAGCTCGAGAGGAGGGTTCCTTTCCCTGCTTTGTTGGGAAAGTATTCCTGGCATTCCCATCACATCTCAGGAGAAGGAGCTCTCAACAGGAAAGGCGAGAGGCATTCCCAGGTTCATGCCAGCATTCCAAAAGACCTGAAAATGTCTCAGTCCACTCCAGATGAACTTGATTTCCATGCACTGCCTCGACTGGAAAACCATATATCAAATCACAACTCTGTGGCATGTGTGACAGCCCTTGTCACCCTCGAGGAAAAGCTTCAGATTTCTGTGTAAATAACATGGGAAGCCCCACACTAATTTTACAGCTCAGGAGGAAAGCGAAAGTGCATGTCTCCACTCGAGACGAGGCCTGACTCCCCTGTGGAGTGTCGAGGGGAACGCCAAGATCCATGTCAGTACTGGAGAGAAAGCCTCAGGCTCTGGCCTCAGCTCCTGAGGAGGCTTAGGACCCAGCAACGAATGGAGAGGAATCCTGAGAGGCCCCTCACAATTCCCATGGAGACTGGCCTTTCTTGAGGTCAAACGAGGGTATCCCTGAGTTCCACGTCATAACTCGAGAGAGACCTGCCACAACTCGTGAAATACTAGGAGATCCTCCACTCCAGGCCAGATGAGGCCTTTTTCCGATGCGGCTTCTCGAGTGAAATCACACCTCCACTCTGTGACCTTGAAAGGTTCCTTCACACCCTTTTTGCAACTCAAGAATTTCCACCACATACCCGTCTCCACTTGAGAGGAACATGATTGATCCCGCTACAACTATAGAGGAGGCACATTGTCCCTTCCTAAGGCAGAAATGAGGCTTTCTTTCCCTGCTTCTTTGGGAAAGGATTCCCGGAATTCCTGTTGCATCTCAGGAGGGGGCTCTGTCAAGGGGAAAGTCGAGAGGTACTCCTGGGGTCATGCCACTATTCCAAAAGACCTGCAAATGTCTCAGTCCACTCTAGGTGAACCTGATTTCGTGCACTTCCTCGACTGTCACCCCCAGTATAGACTCATCCCACAGAGGCACGTGTGACAGCCCTGTGGCACCTGTAGGGAAAGCCATAGATTTCTGTGTCAAGTACCCAAGAAGCCCGACACTGATTTTACAGCTCAGGAGGAAACCGGAATTGCATGTCTCCACTCGAGAAGAAGCCTGACTCCCCTGGGGAGAATCCAGAGGAACGCCAAGATCCATGTCAGCAATTGAGAGGAAACCTCAGGTTCCGGCCTCAGCTCCATACGAGGAGTTACAACCCAGCACCAATTGGAGAGGAATCCCGAGAGGCCCCTCGTAACTCCCACGGAGACTGGTGTTTCTTGAGGTCAAACGAGAGGATGCCTGAGTTCCCCATCGTAACTCGAGAGGGACCTGCCACAACTCGAGAAAAACTAGGATATTCTCCCCTCCAGGCGAGATGAGGTCTTTTTACAATGGGGCATCTCGGGGAAATCATATCTCCCCACTTGGACCTCGCAAGGTTCCTTCACACCCTTGCTGCACCTCAAGAAGTTCCGCGAAATAACCGTCTCCACTCAAGAGGAACCCCGAGGGTTCCGCCGCAACTCAAGAGGAACCCATTGTACCAGTCTCAGCTCGAGATGAGGGTTGCTTTCTCTGCTTCGTTGGGAAAGGATTCCCGGCATTCCTGTCACATCTCAGGAGGAGGCACTCTCAAAACGAAAGTCGAGAGGCACTCCTGGGGTCAGGCCGCCATTCCAAAAGACCTGCAAATGTGTCAGTCCACTTCAGAAGAACCTGATTTCCCTGCACTACCTTGACTGTCAACCTGAGTATCGAATCACACTTTGGTGGCATGAGTGACAGTGCTTGTCACCTCGAGGGAAAGCCATAGATTTCTGTGTCAACTCCACGGGACGCCTGACACTGATTCGAGTGCTCGGGACGAAAGCGGAAGTTCGTGTCTCCACTCGAGAGGAAGCCTGACTCCCCTCTGGAGACTCCAGAGGAACTCCAAGATCCATGTCAGCACTGGAGAGGAAACGTCAGGTTCGGGCCTTAGCTCCTGACGAGGTCTTATGACTCAGCACCGACTGGAGAGGGATCCCAATAGGCCATTCTCGTTTTGCATGGAGACTGGCCTTTCCTAAAGCCAAATGAGCGTGTCCCTGAGGTGCTCATCGTAACTCTAGAGGGGCCTGCCTCAACTCGAGAAAAATCAGGAGATTCTCCCCTCCAGGCATGATGAGGCCTTTTTACGCTGTGGTGTTTCAAGGGAAATCACACCTCCTGACTTGGACCTCGAAAGGTTCCTTCACACCCTTGGTGCAACTCAAGAAGTTCCCCGACATACCCATCTCCACTCGCGAGGAAAACGGAGGGTCCTGCCACAACTTAAAAGGAGCCCTGTTGTCCCCTCCTCAGCCTGAAATGAGGGTTCCTTTCCCTGCTTCATCGGGAAAGGGTTTGGTGCATTCTTGTCACATCTCAGGAGGAGGTGCTCTCAACAGGAAAGTCGAGTGGCTCTCCCGCTGTCATGCCACCATTCCAAAAGACCCGCAAATGTCTCAGTCCACACGAGATGAACCTGATTGCCCAGCACTGCCTCGACTGTTACCCACAGTATCAACTCACACCATGGTGGCACGTGTGACAGCCCTGTGGCACCACGAGGGAAAGCCACAGATTTCTGTGTCAACTACACGGGAAGCCCGACACTGATTCTATAGCTCGGGAGGAAAGCGAAAGTGCATATCTCCACTCCAGATGAGGACTGACTCTCCTGTGGATACTCCAGAGGAATCTCAAGATAAATGTCAGCACTTGAGTGGAAACCTCGGGTTCCGGCCTAAGCTCCTGATGAGGACTTAGAACCGGGCACTGACTGGAGAATATTCCCAAGAGGCCCCTCGCAACTCCCATGGAGACTGGCCTTTCTTGAGGTCAAACGAGGGGATCCCTGAAGTCCCTGTCATAACTCGAGAGGTACCTGCCGCAACTCGAGAAAAACTAGGAGATTCTCCCTTCCAGGCGAGATGAGGCCTTTTTCCGATGCGACGTATTGAGGGAAATCACACCTCCCTACTTGGACCTCGAAAGGTTCTTTCACAGCCTTGCTGCACCACAAGAAGTTTCCCAAAATACCCGTCCTCACTCGCGGGGAACACCGAGAGTCCCGCCAGAACTCCAGAGAAGCCCCATTGTCCCCTCCTCAGCCCGAAACGTGGGTTCTTTTCCCTGCTTCATCGGGAAAGGTTCCCGGCTTTCCCATCGCATCTCAGGAGAAGGCGCTCTCAACAGGAAAGTCGAAAGGCACTCCACGAGTCATTCCGCCCTTCCATGAGACCCGCAAATGTATCAGTGCACATCAGATGAACGTGATTTCCCTGCACTACCTCGACTGTCAACCCGAGTATCAACTCACACATTGGTGGCACGTGTGACAGCGCTTGTCACCTCGAGGGAAAGCCACAGATTTCTGTGTCAACTCTACGGGAAGACTGACACTGATTCGAGTGCTTGGGAGAAAAGGGGAAGTGCATGTCTCCACTCGAGAGGAGGCCTGACTCACCTTTGGAGAGTCCAGAGGAACCCCAAGATCCAGGTCAGTGCTGGAGAGGAAACCTTAGGTTCCGGCCTCAACTCCTGACGAGGACTTATGACCCAGCACCGACTGGAGATGGATCCCAAGAGTCCCCTCTCAACTCGCCTGGAGACTGGGCTTTCCTAAGGCCATATGTGCGATTCCCTGAGGTGCCCGTTGTAACTCGAGAGGGACCTGCCGCAACTCAACAAATACCAGGGGTTTCTCCCCTGCTGGCGTGAAGAGGCCCTTTTACACTGCGGCATTTCGAGGGAAATCACACCTCCCATCTTGGACCTCAGAAGATTCCTTCACACCCTTGCTTCAACTCAAAACTTCACCGACATACCCATCTCCACTCGCAAGGAACACGGAGGGTCCAGCCACAACTGAAGAGGAGCCTCATTGTCCCCTCTTCAGCCCCAAATTAGGGTTCCTTTCCTTGCTTTGTCGGGAAAGGATTCACGGCATTCCCATCGAATCTCAGAAGTGCTCTCAACAGCAAAGTCGAGAGGCACTCCCGAGGTCATTCCACCATTCCAAAAGACCCACAAATGTCTCAGTCCACTCTAGATGAACCTGGTTTCCTTGCACTGCCTCGACTGTACAGTCCAGTATCGACTCACACCATGGTGGCACGTGTGACAGCCCTGTGGCACCTCGAGGGAAAGCCACAGATTTCTGTTTCAACCACACGGGAAGCCCGACAGTGTTTATACAGCTCAGGAGGAAAGCGGAAGTGCATGTCTCCACTTGAGATGAGGCCTGACTCCCCTGTGGAGAATCCAGAGGAACCCGAAGATCTATGTCAGCACTGGAGAGTAAACCTCAGGTTCCGGCCTCAGCTCCTGATGAGAACTTAGGACCCGGCAGTGACTGGAGAGGAATCCCATGAGGCCTCTCGAAACTCCCATGGAGAGTGGCCTTTGTTGAGATCAAACGAGGCAATCCTTGAGGTCCCCATCGTAATTCAAAAGGAACCTGCCACAACTCCAGAGAAACTAGGAGATTCTCCTCTCCAGGTGACATGAGACCTTTTTACGATGGGGCATCTCAGGGAAATCACACCTCCCCACTTGGACCTCGAAAGGTTCCTTCAAACCCTTGCTGCACCTCAAAAAGTTCCCCAACATACCCTTCTCCACTCGTGAAGGATACGGAAGGTCTGGCTGCAACAGAAGAGGAGCCCAGTTGTCTCCTCCTCATCCCTAAAAGAGGGTGCCTTTCCCTGCTTCATCAGAAAGGATTCCCGGCATTCCCATCACATGTCAGGAGGTGGCGCTCCCAACAGGAAAGTCGAGAGGCACTCCCGGGATCGTGCCACCATTCCAAAAGACACACAAATGCCTCAGTCCACTCCAGATGAACCTGACTTCCCTGCACTGCCTCGACTGTCACCTCCAGTATCGACTCACACCATGGTGGCACGTGTCACAGCCCTATGGCACCTCGAGAGAAAGCCACAGATTTCTGTGTCATCTCCATGAGAAGCCCAACACTGATTCTGCAGCTCAGGAGGAAAACGGAACTGCATGCCTCCACTCGAGATGAGGCCTGACTCCCCTGTGGAGACTCCAGAGGAACCCCAAGATCCATGTCAGCACTGGAGAGGAAACCTCAGTTTCCAGCCTCAGCTCCTTACAAGAAGTGAGGATCCGGCACTGATTGGAGAGGAATCCTGAGAGGCCCCTTGCAACTCCCATGGAGACTGGCCTTGCCTGAGGTTAAACGACGGGATCTCTGAGGTCCCTGTCGTAACTCAAGAGGGACTTGCTGCAACTTGAAAAAAACTAGAGATTCTCCCCTCCAGGTGAGATGAGGCTTTTTTCCGATGCGGCGTCTCCAGGGAAATCACACCTCCCCACTTAGACTTTGAAAGATTCTTTCACACCCTTGCTGCATCTCAAGAGGTTCACCGAAATACCGGTCTCCACTCGAGAGGAACCCCGAGGGTCCTGCCACAACTCAAGAGGAGCCCTGATGTCCCCTCTTCAACATGAGATGAGGGTTGCTTTCCCTGCTTCGTCAGGAAAGGATTCCCGGCATTCCCGTCGCATCAGGNGCATCTCAAGAGGTTCACCGAAATACCGGTCTCCACTCGAGAGGAACCCCGAGGGTCCTGCCACAACTCAAGAGGAGCCCTGATGTCCCCTCTTCAACATGAGATGAGGGTTGCTTTCCCTGCTTCGTCAGGAAAGGATTCCCGGCATTCCCGTCGCATCAGGAGAAGGCGCTTTCAACAGGAAAGGCGAGAGGCACTCCCGGGTTCTTGCCCCCTTTCCAAAAGACCCACAAATGTGTCAGTCTACTTCAGAT
>SJYA01006590.1:5873-20512 GCA_006410615.1 Neotragus moschatus
CAGTATTCTTGCCTCGAGAATCCCAGGGATGGGAGCCTGGTGGGCTGCCATCTATGGGATCGCACAGAGTCAGACACAACTGAAGCGACTTAGCAGCAGCAGCAGCAGACAGCAGCATATTAAAAAGCAAAGACATTACTTTGCCAGCAAAGGTCCGTCTAGTCAAAGCTATGGTTTTTCCAGTAGTCAGGTATGGATGTGAGAGTTGGACTGTAAAGAAAGCTGAGTGCTGAAGAATTCATGCTTTTGAACTGTGTTGTTGAAGAATACTCTTGAGAGACCCTTGGACTGCAAGGAGATCCAACCAGTCCATCCTAAAGGAAATCAGTCCTGAATATTGATTGGAAGGACTGATGTTGAAGCTGGAACTCCAATACTTTGGTCACCTCATGTGAAGAGTTGACTCACTGGAAAAGAGCCTGATGTGGGAGGGATTAGGGGGTAGGAGGAAAAGGGGACAACAGAGGATGAGGTGGTTGAATGGCATCACTGACTCAATGGACTTGAGTTTGGGTGAACTCTGGGAGTTGGTGATGGACAGGGAGGCCTGGAGTGCTGCAGTTCATGGGCCGCAAAGGGTTGGACACGACTGAGTGACTGAATTGATTGACCGAACTGAGAAGCAATGCCACTTCTGGGTATATATTCAAGAAATTCTGTTCCATGCTACAACATTAATGGACCTGGAGAACATTATGCTAAGCAAAATCATCACACATACACATACTGTATTAATATACTTATATTATCTGTTGCAAAATAATGTGAACATACTTAACACTACAGAACACTTAAAATGGTAAATATAATGTATGTATTTTGTGGATTACTTTTATTTATTTTTTGAAACACACACAAAAAGAAAAAATCTGAAAGTCAAGGGTCTCTGTACTATAATTATAAATGTACTACATAAATACAACAAACACTGTTAATAGGTATATAGTTTAAAAAAAATTTTTTTAAGGAATATACAGATACAGCCACTCCATACACCCATACATACTTTTCAACAGTCTCATAATTGCCTTATTTCTTAATACTCAATAGAATATCATGGTTATCTTTTCATGCTAGTACATAGAGAAATCTACTTCATTCTTTTAACCAACTGCATAATATTTCATATACAAATGTACCATATTTGAAAAACATAATACTGTAGGTCTCAGTTGCTTCATAATCCAAAAGAATGAGCCCTTTAATTGTAAAAATTTTAATAATTAACAATATTCATTACCTAAAAGTCCAGCACTAGGGTGTGGGGAATGCATTATAATGAGTGATAAGAGTTCCTTTCCTCAAGCAAACAATACTCTATTATGGAAGCAAAGATACACACATGAATAGACAAGGTATAAAGACATATCTATTAATCACTACATGAATTTTACACTCTCACTTGGGAGGAATAAAAAGTGGCTTCTTTCTACATTTACTCCTTTGTTTGCTTTTCCTACTGTTCTTTTACCCTTACAGTTAGTCTTTAATATATATAAATCTTCTTTATTTACCTATATTTAACTTTGCATATCTATTCTTTCTTTCTTTTCTTTCTTTCCTTTCCTGTCAATGTATTTGTTAATTTTATTTTCATTGCTTTATTCCCCAATTGGTGCTTTGCTTTAATTTTTTATCCAGTTTGTGCTTCAGTTTTATTCTTAACTGGTAAACATAATTTTTGACTTCCTTTATTCACCAGAGAAATCTATTGTACTTCTTTTTCGTGATCAAAAATCTCTCCCCGACCCCCCCACCGCGCCCTCAGCAAAAAAAAGTGCAAGACCAGATAGCTTCACAGGAGAATTCTATCAAACATTTAGAGAAGAGCTATTCTATCTTTCTAAAACTCTTTCAAAAACTGGCAGAGGAAGGAACACTTCCAAACTCATTCTATGAGGCCACCATCACCCTGATACCAAAACCAGACAAAGACAACATACACAAAAAACTACAGGCCAGTATCACTGATGAACATAGATGCAAAAATCCTTAACAAAATTTTAGCAAAAAGAATTCAGCAACACATCAAAAAGCTCACACACCATGATCAAGTTAGGTTTATCCCTGGGATGCAAGGATTCTTCAATATACACAAATCAATCAAGGTGACACACCATATTAACAAACTGAAAGATAAAAACCATATAATAATCTCAATAGATGCATAAAAAGCCTTTGACAAAATTCGGCACCCATTTATGATCAAAACTCTTCAAAAAATGTGCATAGAAGGAAGCAACACAGTAAAGGCTGTATATGATAAGCCAACAGCAAATATTATTCTCAATAGTGAGAAAATGAAAGCATTCCCCCTAAGATCAGGAATAAGACAAGGGTGATCATTTTTGCCACTATTATTCAACATGGTTCTAGAAGTCCTAGCTACAGCAATCAGAGAAGAAAGAAATTAAAAAGTCTGGATTGGAAAAGAAGCAAAGCTCTCACTGTTTGTAGATGACATGAAACTGTACATAGAAAAACCTAAAGATAGTATCAGAAAATTACTAGAGCTAATCACTGAATTTAGCAAAGTTACAGGATATAAAATCAATACACAGAAATCACTTGCAGTTCTATATACTAACAATGAAAAATCAGAAAGAGCAATTAAGGAATCAGTCCCTGTGGAGTGGGAGGTGGGGGGGGTTCAAGATCGGGAACTCATGTACACCTGAGATGAAAAAAAAATAAAAATAAAAATTAAAAAAAAATAAATAAAAATTTTATTAAAAAAAAAAAAGGAATCAATCCCATTCACCATTGCAACAAACAGAATTAAATATCTAGGAATAAACTTACCTAAGGAGACAAAAGAACTGTACACAGAAAATTATAAGACACTAATGAAAGAAATCAAAGATGCCATAAACAGATGGAGAGATATTCCATGTTCCTGGGTAGGAAGAATCAATATTGTGAAAATAAAGAATCAATATTGTGAAATGAAAAAATTGGTATTGTGAAAATACAAAATGTAATCTACAAATTCAATGTGATCCCTATCAAGTTACCAATGGCATTTTTCACAGAACTAAAACAAAAAATCTCACAATTCATATGGAAACACAAAAGACCCTGAATAGTAAAAGCAGTCTTGAGAAAGAAGAATGGAGCTGGAGGAATCAACCTTCAGGATTTCAGATTATACTACAAAGATATAGTCATCAAGAGAGTATGATATTGGCACAAAAACAGAAATATAGACCAATGGAACAAGATAGAAAGCCCAGAAATTAGCCCACACACCCATGGGTACCTTATTTTTAACAAAGGAGGCAACATATACAATGGAGCAAAGACAGCCTCTTCAATAAATGGTGCTGGGCAAACTGGACAGCTATGTGTAAAAGAATGAAATTAGAACACTTCCTAACACCATACACAAAGATAAACTCAAAATGGATTAAAGATCTAAATGTAAGACCAGAAAACATAGGCAGGATACTAGATAACATAAATCAAAGCAGGATCCTCTATGACTCACCTCCTAGAGTAATGGAAATAAAAACAAAAGCAAACAAGTGGGATCTGATTAAACTTAAAAGCTTTGCACAGCAAAAGAAACTATAAGCAAGGTGAAAAGACAACCCTCAGAATAGGGAAAAATAATAGCAAATGAAACAACTGACAAAGGATTAATTTCCAAAATATACAAACAGCTCATATAACTAATACCAGGAAAACAAACAACTCAATCAGAAAATGGGAAAAAGACCTAAACAGACATTTCCCCAAAGAAGTCATACAGATGGCTAACACATGAAAAGATGCTCAACACTGCTTATTACTAGAGAAATGCAAATCAAAACCACAATGAGATATCACCTCACTCTGGTCAGAATGGTCATCATCAAAAAGTCTACAAACAATAAATGCTGGCGCGGGTGTGGAGAAAAGGGAATGCCCTTGCGCTGTTGGTGGGAATGTAAATTGATATAGCCACTATGAAAGACGGTATGGAGATTCCTTATAAAACTAGGAATAAAACCACCACATGACCTAGCAATCCCACTTCTAGGCATATACCTTGCGGAAATAAAAATTGAAAAAGACATATGTATCCCATTGTTCGGAGAAGGCAATGGCAACCCACTCCAGTACTTTTTTTTTTTTTTTTTAGCTTGAGAATCCATTCATTTTATTTTTTTACTTTACAATATTGTATTGGTTTTTCCATACATCAACATGAATCCGCCACGGGTGTACTCTTGCCTGGAAAATCCCACCTACAGAGGAACCTGGTAGGCTGCAGTCCATGGGGTTGTGAAGAATAGGACATGACTGAGTGACTTCACTTTCACTTTTCACTTACATGCATTGGAGAAGGAAATGGCAACCCACTTCAGTGTTCTTGCCTGGAGAATCTCAGGGACAGAATCTCTGGTAGGCTGCTGTCAATGCGGTCGCACAGAGTCAGACATGATTGAAGCGAGTTAGCAGCCAACTGTTCACTCCAGCACTATTTACAATAGCTAAAACATGGAAGCAACCTAGATGTCCATAGACAGATGAATGGATAAAGAAGTTATGGTGCATATACACAATGGACTATTACTCAGCCATAAAAAGGAACACATTTGAGTCAGTTCTGATGAGGTGGGTGAACCTAGAACCTATTATGCAGAGTGAAGTGAGTCAGAAAGAGAAAGATAAATATCATAATCTAACGTACATATACAGAATCTAGAAAAATGGTTCTGAAGAATTTATTTACAGGGCAGCAGTGGTGAAACAGACATAGAGAATAAACTTATGGACATGGGGAGAGGGGAGAAGAGGGTGAGCTGTATGGAAAGAGTAACATGGAAACTTACATTACCATATATAAAATAGATAGCCAATGGGAATTTGCTGTATGGCTAAGGAAACTCAAACAGGGGCTTTGTATCAACCTAGGTGGGCAGATGAGGAGGGAGATGGGAGGGAGGTTCAGAGGGAGGGGATATATGTATACCTATGGCTGATCATGCTGATGTTTGACAGAAAACAACAAAATTTTGTAAAGCAATTATCCTTCAATAAAAAAAAATGTGGTTCAAGGGAATGCACTTCTGGAATAGTCAAGGATAGGAAGGATGAAGGAATTTGGAGATAGAGAGGTTAGAGAAGAGGATGAGCATATTTCACAGAGTAGAAAAAGGTAGAGAAGATATACAAAATTATAGTATGTAATAGTAGTTACCAGTTCCTCAGTGTGCATGTACCAAGTACTTGGCAGTAGGTACTATCTATGTACTAAGCTACATTCTAACATATAACACCCCTTTCAGCTTCATAAGTGAGGAACAGACATTTTAATTCCATTTTACTAATGAGGTAACTCAGGATCAGGAAAGTTAAGTATTAACAATGTGAGTTGCTTGACTGAGGAAATAATAACAATGCAACATGGATGGACCTTGAGGGCATTATGGTAAGTGGAACGTCAGACAGACAGAGAAAGACAAATATTTGTATGATCTCACTTATACACAGACTCTAAAAATAAATGAAAGTGAAGTTGCTCAGTCATGTCTGACTCTTTGTGACCCCACGGACTGTAGCCTACCAGGCTCCTCAGTCCATGGGATTTTCCAGGCAGGAATACTGGAGTGGGTTGCCATTTCCTTCTCCAGCTAAAAAATAAGTAGTGGAATCTAAAAATAAATAAAAATCCCGAACTCACAGAAAAAGAGATTAAATTTGTGATTACCAGAGTGGGAGGTGGAAAACCTGGATTGAGGTAGTCAAAAGGTACAAACTTCCAGTTACAAGATAAATATGTACTGGGGATGTAATGTATGACACAGTGACTGCAGTTAACACTGCTATATGGTATGTTTGAAAGTTGTTAAGAGAGTAGATCCTAAGATTTCTCATCACAATGAAACAATATTTCCCTCACTATTTTTTTATATCAATGAGATGATGTATGTTAACTAACACTGTAATCATTTCACAATGTATGTAAGTCATCATGTTCTACATCTTAAACATATATAGTGCTGTGTGTCAATTATATCTCAATAAAACTGTAAAAGAAATAATGTAGGAGAGAGAAACTGAAATTGGACTAAAGACAACTTTGAAGATCATGGCTGAACATTTAGATTCTATTTGGTAGGTAATTTATAATTTAGAGCCACTAAAGAATTATGAAGATGGAAGACATGACTAAAACAATGTTTTAAGAAGATAAGTCTGGGGGCTAGCAATACTCATATCAGACAAATTAGACTTTAAATCAAATGCTATAACAAAAGACAAAGAAGGGCACTATATAATGATAAAGGAGAGATCAGAACAGGAAGATAATATTACACTCGTTAACATATATACACAGGAGCACCTAAATATATGAAGCAAATAGTAACAGACATAAAGGGAGAAACTGATAATAATACAGTAATAGTTGGAGACTTTAATACTTCTCTGATATCAATCACAGGTCATACAGACAGAAAATAAGGCAAGTGTTCTTAAAGGACACAATAGACTTGTTGGACTTAATTGATGTCTACAGGACATGACATTCAAAAACACATTCTTTTCATGTGCACATGGAATGTTCTTCAGGGTCAGTCATACACCAGATAACAAAAGTCTCAACAAACGTAAGAGGATAGAAATTACATGAAGTATTTTTTTCCACTACATCAGTATGAACTAGAAATCAACTACAGAAAGGAAAGCAGGAAAAGAATAAACATGTAGAGACTCAACAATGTGCTACTAAAATCTAGTGGCTCAGCAGTGAAATCAAAGAGAGAAACAGAAAATATTTTGAGACAAATGAAATTGAAAATATAACTTTCCAAAATATATGGGATGCAGGATAAGCACATTTAAGAGGGAATTTCACAGTGATAAAGGCTTTCTTCAAGAAACAAGAAAAATCTCAAACAACCTAACTTATCCAACTAAAAGCTAATCTTTTTAATAGCTGATCTTTCAGCAGAAACTCTGCAGGTCAGAAGGGAATAGCAGGATATGTTTAAAGTACTGAAAGGGAAAAATGTACAACCAACGTTACTCTACCCGGCAAAGATCTCATTCAGAATTGATGGAGAAATCAAAAGCTTTACAGACAAGCAAAAGTTAAGAGAATTCAGTACCACCAAACTAACCTATATACAACAAATGCTAAAGGGACTTATATAGTCAGGAAATACAAGAGAAGAAAAAGTTCTACAATAACAAACCATAAACAATTAAGAAAATGGCAATAGAAACACATATATCAATAATTACTTTAAATATAAATGGATTAAATGCTCCAACCAGAAGAAACAGAATGGCTGAATGGATACAAAAACAAGACCCATATATATGCTGCCTACAAGAAACCCGACACATATAGACTGAAAGTGAGAATACAGAAAAATTGGAAGCAAAAGGCAAAGGAGGAAAGGAAAGATATACCCATTTGAATCCAGAATTCCAAAGAATAGCAAGGAGAGACAAGAAAGCCTTCCTCTGTGATCAATGCAAAGAAATAGAGGAAAACAATAGAATGGGAAAGACTCGATATCTCTTCAAGAAAATTAGAGATATCAAGGGAACATTTCATGCAAAGAAGGGCACAATAAAGGACAGAAATGATATGGCCCTAAAGGAAACAGAAGATATTAAGAAGAGGTGGCAAAAATATACAGAAGAATTATACAAAAAAGATCTTCATGATCTAGATAACCATGATGGTGTGGTCACTCACCTAGCCAGACATCCTGGAATGTGAAGTCAAGTGGGCCTTAGTAAGCATCACTACAAAGCTAGTGGAGGTGATGGAATTCCAGTTGAGCTATTTCAAATCCTAAAGGATGATACTGCAAAAGTGTTGCAGTCAATATGTCAGCAAATTTTGAAAACTCAGCAGTGGCCACAGGACTGGAAAAGGTCAGTTTTGATTCCAATCCCAAAGAAAGGCACTGTCAAAGAATGTTCAAACTAACAACAACTGCACTCATTTCATATACTAGCAAAGTAATGCTCAAAATTCTCTAAGCTAGGCTTAAACAGTAGGTGAACCAAGAGCTTCCAGATGTTCAAGCTGGTTTTAGAAAAGGCAGAGGAACCAGAGATCAAATTGCCAACATCTGTTGAATCATAGAAAAAGCAAGAGAATTCCAGAAAAGCATCTATTTCTGCTTTATTGACTATGCCAATGCCTTTGACTGTGTGGATCACAACAAACTGGAAAATTCTTCAAGAGATGGGAATACCAGACCACCTGACCTGTCTCCTGAGAAATCTGTAAGCAGGCGAAGAAGCAACACTTAGAACTGGACATGGAACTATGGACTGGTTTCAAACTGCGAAAGGAGTACATCAAGGCTGTGTATTGTTGCCCTGTTTATTTAACTTCTATGCAGAGCACATCATGTGAAATGCTGGACTGGATGAAGCACAAGCTGGAACCAAGACTGCTGGGAGAAATATCAATATCCTCAGATATGCAGATGACACCACCCTTATGGCAGAAAGTGAAGAGGAACTAAAGAACCTCTTGATGAAAGTGAAAGAGGAGAGTTAAAAAGCTGGCTTAAAACTCAGCATTCAAAAAACTAAGATCATGGAATCCAGTCCCATCACTTCATGGCAAATAGATGGGGAAACAATGGAAATAGTGACAGATTTTATTTTTGGGGGCTCCAAAATCACTGCAGATGGTGATTGCAGCCATGAAATTAAAAGACGCTTACTCCTTGGAAGAACAGTTTTGAGCAACCTAGATAGCATGTTGAAAAGCAGAGACACTACTTTGCCAACAAATGTCCATATAGTCAAAACTATGGTTTTCCAGTTGTCTGTATGGATGTGAGTTGGACTATAAAAGAAGGCTGAGCACAGAACTGATACTCTTGAACTGTGGTGTTAGAGAAGACTTGAGAGTCCAGGAGATCAAACCAGTCAATCCTAAAGGAAATCAATCCTGAGATTCATTGAAAGGACTGATGCTGAAGATGAAAGCTCCAATACTTTGGCTACCTGATATGAAAAGCTGACTCATTAGAAAAGGCCCTGATGCTCACAAAGACTGAAGGCAGGAGAAGGGGATGACAGAGGATGAGATGGTTGGATGGCATTACTGACTTGATGGACATAAGTTTGAGCAAGCTCCGGGAGATGGTGAAGGACAGGGAAGCCTCCCGTGCTGCAGTCCATGGGGTTGCAAACAGTCAGATATGACTGAGTGACTGAACAACAACAACCATCACTAGAAGTGAAACTGAATCTGTATACAAAAGTCTGGGGCCATACAGTTTCATAAGGGAATTCTATCAAACATATAAGGAAGAACTAATACCTGTCCTTCTCACATTATTTCTAAAAATTCAAAGAGAAAGAAATCATTCTATGAGGGTACTGCTGCTGCTGCTAAGTCGCTTCAGTCGTGTCCGACTCTGTGAGACCCCATAGGCGGCAGCCCACCAGGGCACTACTATCCTGATACCAAAACCAAGGACACTACAAAAAAGAAAATTACTGGCCAATATCTTTGATAAGTATAGAGGCAAAAATCCTCTACAAAATACTGGCAACGATACATAAAAAGGATCATATACTATGATCAAGTTGGATTCATTCCTGGGTCACAAGGATGGTTCAACATATGTAAATCAATTAATGTGATACACCACATTAACAAAAGGAAAGAAAAAATTACTTGGTTATCTCAATAGACAGAAAAAGCACTTGATAATATTCAATATCCAGTAATGATAAAAATTCTCAGCAAAGTAGGAACAGAGGGAACATATCTCAACATAACAAAGGTCATTTATGACAAACCCAGAACGAAAATAAGAGTGAAAATCTGGAAGCCTTCCATATAAATTCAGGAACAAAACAACAATGGCCATTTTTGTTGCTTCTATATAACAGTATTGGAAGTCCTAGCCTCAGTAATAAGTCAAGAAAAAGAAATAAAAGGTATCCAAATTGGAAGGGAAGAGATACAACTGTCACTATTTGCAGATGACATAATACTCTATATAGAGAGAAACTTAAAGTCTTCAGAACTAATGAATTCAGCAAGGTTGTGGGGCACAAGATTGATATACAGAAATCTAGTGTATTTCTATATACTAGTAATGAAACGTCAGAATAAAATAATTTAAAAAAGAAACCTACACAAAAATGGTCAATTAATCTATATCAAAGGAAGTAAGACTATAAAATGGAGAAAATATAGTCTCTTCAACAAGTGGTACTGGGAAAACTAGAAAGCCAAATGTAAAACAATGAGAACATTCTCTCACAGCATATAAAAAAATAAACTCAAAATTGTTTGAAGACCTAAATATAAGATCTGCAACCATAAAACTCCTAGACGAAAACACGAGTAGAACTCTTTTTAACATAAATCACAGCAATAGTTTCTGGGATCAGTCTCCTAAGGCAAAACAAATACAAGCAAAAATAAACAAATAGGACCTAATTAAAATTAAAAGCTTTTGCACAGCAAAGGAAAACCATCAACAAAATGAAAAGACAATCTCCAGGATGGGAGAAAATATTTACAAACAATGTGATCAACAAGGGGTTAATGTCCAAAACACAAACAATGCATAAAATTTAATATCAAAAATCTAAACAATCAAAATATAGGCAGAAGAGCTGGACATTTCCACCAAAACACACAGATGGCTAACAGGCATAAGAGAAAGTACTCAAAATCACTAATTATTAGAGAAATGCAAAGCAGTGAGGTCTACAAATAAATGTTGGAAAGGATGTGGTGAAAATGGAACCCTCACATACTGCTGTGGTGATTTAGTTGCTAAGTCATGTCCAGCTCTTGTGACCTCATGGACTGTGACCTGCCAGGCTCCTCTGTCCATGGGATTCTCCAGGCAAGCATACTGGAGTGGGTTACAATTTCCTTCTACAGAGGATCTTACCAATCTAGGGATCAAACCCAGGTCTCCTGCATTGCAGGCAGATTCTTTACCAATTGAGATATCAGGAAAGCTCATCTTGTTGGGGGGAATGTAAATTGGTGCAGTCACCTTGGAAAAAAGTATGCAGATTACTTAAAAAAACAAACAAAAGTGGAACTACTATATGATCCAACAACTCCACTCCTGGATATGTATCTGGAAAAACAAAAACCCTAATTGGAAAAGATGTTTACGTCCTAATGCTCATAGCAGCACCATGTGTACAGCCATGATATGGAAGCAAGCCCCATGCCCATCAACAGGTGACTAGATTGCAAAAATGTGGTACATATATGCAGTGGGATATTACTCAGCCATTAAGAGAATGAAATACTGCCATTGCAGCAATGTGAATAGACCTAGAGAATATTAAGTTCAGTGAAATAAATTGGATAAAGATAAATATTTTATGATATCATTCATATATAGAACCTAAAAAGTAATACAAATGGATTACATGCAAAACAGGAACAGACTCAGAGACACAGAAAACAAACAACTATACATCAATTCAAAGAAAGAAGATAAGTCTGGTAGTGCAGTAGATGGATTAACTACAGGAAGGAAGGAAATAGATTAACCAGAGTACAGTAATTTAAACTGTCCCAGGTTTGCAAGGGACAGTCTGAGTGTGTAACAGATGTCTTAGTTTAAGTATTACAAGAGCCTTCTTCACTCTCCAAAATGTCCCTTTTGGTTATGGGGATAGGAGAGAGGGGAGGGACAAATTAAGGTGATGGCATTATCTGATACAAACTACTACACATAAAAAGATAAGCAACAAGAATATGTTGTATAGCACAGGAGTTACACCCACTATTTTTTAATAACCTATAATACAGGATAATCTGCAAAAAGTAAAAAAAAAAAATCAGTATTGTATACACCTGAAACTAATGCAATATTGTAAGTCAACTATACATCAATTTTAAAAAAAAAAAGAAGATAAATCTGGCAGTGCTATAAATTAATGGATTAGTTTCAAGAAGGAAGGAAATAGATTAACAGTGATCATATACCTAGATTTGCAAAGGACAGTTTATGTAACAGTTGTCCTACTGTATGTATTAAGAGCCTTCTTTATTCTCCATAATGTCCCTTTTACATTCAAAAGTGTCCTGGTTTGGAAGAGACATAACCGTGTGACCAAATATGAAGGGAAATGAGAACCTGAGTGATATAGGATAGTAGCAGGGTGAATAGAAGGGAGGAAGGATGTGAGAGAAATCTTGGCATGGTAGAATAAGCACTTTTTTGATTCAAGTGGCTGGACAAAAAAAAAAAAGAAAAAAACCCCTCAATAATGGGTTAAGAAAGAAAGTAAAGAAAAAAGAAAAAGAAAAGATTTAGGAGAGAAAATGATGACTTCAGTTTGGAATCTGACGTACTGGCAGGATATGCTGAGCTGTGTTGCAGTTTATGGGAAATGTGAGGCTGGAGATACAGCAGCACATATGGAAATGATAACTGAAATCATAAAGTGAATGACACTGCCAAGGAATAGAGAGTAATCAAAGGTGGCAAAGAGGCCTGGAGGATGTCAACGAGTACCTATTTACAACTCTCATCTTGTAAATACTAAATGAGGTTAACAATTCTATAATTCTTGATCATCTTGAACTCAGTCAAAATTACCAACTGCAGCTGCAGAATGCTGAGTTTGAAAGTAGCTGATCAGGAAACCAAATGGCAACTTCACAAACTGTTTCCTGCTTGTTATCATTTCATTTAAAATGTTTTATCAACTTTTTCTTTTTGCCTATATATTTTGGCCATGCTATGTGGCTTGTGGGATCTTAGTTCCCCAACCAGGGCTTGAACCCAGGGCTCCTCCAATGGAAGTGTAGAGTCTTAACCACTGGACCACCAGGAGAATCCTAACATTTTTCTTTTGAATGTGAACTTCTGAGTGTTATGTTATAAATTTACTTCTAGCTCAGGACTGGAGTGATTGATATAAGATAAACAGAGCAGTGATACTGGCCACTCAAGTACCTACATTCTGTCACTCATTTTCTCAGCATATGTGTATGAATAATGTTATCTTTTCCTAACTCATTTGCTGTAGATTGCCAAGCTGAGGTCTCTCCCACCATTATCAGTGAATACATCAAGACTAAAGAACAAAATTAAGCTTTGTATTATTAGTGCATTCAGAACTATATGATATATTGACAAACTGATTAGTGACCATATATGAAAGCCTAGGATTTACTGTTTCACTTACAGGGAGATATAAATTTTACCTAGGAAAGACCATGTACACTTTAAAATTACTATATGGAATTGATAAACACAAATATAAGGACATTTGAGTTTAATTTTAAGGTTGCTTTGACAAGTGAGGAAAAAAAGTGTATTTAAAACTTTTACATTTTGTAAGGGAAATTCATATATGTCTGCTCTTAAAACAAAGCCATATGAAAATATTTTAAGTACAAAATTCTGTTTAACTGTCCAGAAGTTGAAATTAAACCACAGGAATACTGGCCTGCTTTTAAGTTTGTCTCCTTTAAAATAAAATTCAATGTTTCAGTATCAAGAATATACACAATCTACAAGTCTAACTGAAAACAGTGGCTTTGCAATTATTTAACTATCTTTTCCTTCATTTTAAAAATTCATTTTTTTGAGGAAAAACAGTTTTAAAGTAGGCCATATATTTCTTCATATATATAAAAACAAATGGTACATTGCACTGGAATCATATTAACTTTATGAAGGAGAAAATAGAGCAGGATAATTAATATTTTCAAGTAATTTCAATATATTTCAAACCTTAAACTACTGTCAAAATGACAAAGTGCAGCAACTCTACTATGATTTTCTGAAAAGCAGACAATGTGTTTTTAATACCTGCTTGGAAGAGAATCGTGTGTTTCCAGTTAAAAATTCAGACTCTTTGCCAATACTGTGAAATGAATTCAAGCAGTATGGGAATGTGCAACATGCAGTTTGTTACTCATCAATGCATCCAATTTTTCCAGGTTGGAACTGGGCCTGTCAGTGTAAAACTGCTAATTTTTAATACAACCACCATGGGAAGCTTGTTCCTGATGGTAAAGCACATTCAGTAATAAGTTGTAAACAGTAACTAAATGACTGGCTAGAATTTCTCTAGACAATACCCTGTTTGACATTATTAACGGTTTTATCTTTGCTTTTTTGAAAATGAACTGCAATACTCACGTCATTAGAAAAATTCTGCAAACCATTTTTGGCAAGTAATATGGTTAGTAAACAATCTATGCAGATGCTGAATCCAAGGATGATCATCAGTTCAGTTCAGTTCAGTGGCTCAGTCGTGTCAGACTCTTTGTGATCCCATGAATCACAGCACACCAGGCCTCCCTGTCCATCGCCAACTCCCGAAGGTCACTCAGACTCGCGTCCATCGAGTCAGTGATGCCATCCAGCCATCTCATTCTCTGTCCTCCCATTCTTCTCCTGCATACAGCTAAATAATTATGTCAATGATAAATTCAGAGGATAAGGCAAAATAAAGTTATTTTCTATGTTCCCTGAATTTCTAAGCTCACATTTTAAAGTTGAGATCTTGAACAGGTTATTATCACTTCAAGTGTTTTCCTCAATTTTAGGGTGCTATTGACTTCAGTTTGCCTCATCAACATATGGGCAAGTAAATGAACCAAGAAAACCAAAGTGGTCAAATGTGTCCAAAGAATTCTTTTGTATACCAAAAGATCCAATTTA
>SJYA01006591.1:0-20408 GCA_006410615.1 Neotragus moschatus
CCCAGGTCTCCTATGTTGCAGGCAGATTCTTTACCATCTGAACTACAGGGAACGTGCTCATGCCTTTTCCCCACAGTTATAAGATGCACACATCAGACACAACTTGGGAAATGAGTACATTACACGACTACTCTAAAATGCTGCATCCTTAAACACTACCTGTGCCCGGCTCTGAGGGTCCCCGGGCACCCAGAGACAGGAAAGGGTGGAGGACAGTCCCACTCAGGACAGAGGAAAGGATATCGTCACCAGACATCAGCATTTTGGTGATGTCTCTGGGTGGCCTATGTCTTCTTTGTGAGTCTGTCGATGATTTGCTGCCAGAAAGAGCAGAAACCTGCCATTTTCTAGGAACATTTCCCCAGGAGGCCCAGTATGTCTTTTGGGTTTGTAATGTATCTTATTCTTTCTGCTATAGATAAGGGAGCAATTCAAATATTAGACTTATCACATAACATGTCTACTCTTTGGAACGTATGCATGCATTCATAACCTGTCAAATCTACTTTAAAAAGTGAGGAAAGCCCCTGACGGTGATGTGTAATGGGTTAGTAGTTAGTTAGCAGTCTCCTCAGTATTCCACCTGCCCCTTCACCCTTGAAAAGATTTAAGGTAAGTGTGTAAGGACACAAGCTTTGACCTTCGACCCCCTGGGTATGAATCTCAGTCCTCACTACCTACTGTCCAAGTGACTTACCCTCCCCAAGCCAGGATTTCCCCAGCAAGCCAGGCAATGATGGGGAGGGATTCAAGGTGGCAGAGGAGTAGGACATGGAGCTCATCTCCTCCCAGAAATACAGGCCACGAGAACAGTGCTTCTCACGCACTCAGATGCTCAGTCCTGTCCAACTCTTTGTGACCCCATGGACTGTGGCCCACCAGGCTCCTCTGTCCATGGGATTTTTCAGGCAAAATACTGGAGTGGGTTGCCCTCTCCTCCTCCAAGGGATCTTCCTGACCCAAGGATTGAACCCACGTGCTCTGTTTTGGCAGATGGATTTTTTACCCCTGAGCCACTTGGGAAGTCTTCATGAGAACAGTACATGCCCTCAAATGAGGAACTCCATGTGGTCAACCTGAACTTGCACACACTATGATAAGGGAAGTTGAGAGGTATCTCACTCAAAATATAGGAGACACTAGCTTAATAGGTCTGTGCTGGTGTAGGGAAGAGGGGCTCCAGGGCCTGGATGTGCAGAGTGGAGACAGGAGAGGGGGCACAGTGCCTAGCAGAGGGGCCTCCATAAAGGGCATCAGTGGGGCACCAGGCAGAGGACAGGATGGGAGCAGAGGGACCAGAAAGGAAGCCAAAAGAGGCCCATGAGCAGGAACCAAGCATAAGAATCAGACTCAGCTGTGGCTACCATGGGCAGACAGATGTGGAACTTGAGTCACCTACAGAGACGTTCCAGAAGCACCAGGCCAGCGATGAGCTGATGCGAGATGATGTGAGGAGTTTCTTTAGGAGTAAGACTCACCAGGGGACATAGCTTCCTTCAATGCACCAACTATGGAGGCCTGGACAATGGGCTAGATGGGGGTGACAGGGAGACAATTTTTCTTGGACTTAGAGAACCACCCATAGGGCCCCAGCAGCTTTACTGAGTATTCGTCTGAGTTGTTCCTCACTGCGGTTGCTTTTGGAATATTAGATAATTCTCAATTTTTCACAGTCTTGGAGAATAATCCCTTGTTGATCACATCATTGCAAACATTTTTTTTTTCCCAATATGTAGGTTGTCTTTTTGTTTTATTTTTTCTTTTACTGTGCAAAAGCTTTTGAGTTTAAGTAGGGCTCATTTTCCCTTCATAGGCCACAGCCTTGTTGTGGTAAAGGGGCTTGCACAACTCAGTGAAGCTATGAATCATGCCATGCAGGGCCACACAAGATGAACAGGTCACAGTGAAGAGTTCTGACAAAATATGGTCCACCTGAGGAGGAAATGGCACCCACTCCAGTATTCTTGCCTGCAAAACCCCACGGATAGTATTAAAAGGCAAAAATAAATCACTCCAAAAGATGAGCTCCCCGCCCCTCAATCCAGAGATGTCCAATATGCTACCGGGGAAGAGTAGAAGGCGATTACTAACAGTTCCAGAAAGAATGAAGCAATTGGGACAAAGTGGAAATGACGCTCAGCCGTGGACATGTCTGATTGTGAAAGTAAGTCTGTAAAGAATGATACTGCATAAGAATCTGCATTATTAGGTCCATGAATCAAGGCAAATTGGACATGGTCAACTGGGAGACGGCAAGAGTGAACATTGATATCTTAGGAATCAGTGAACTAAAATAAAATGGACAGGAAATGGGAGAATTTAATTAAGATGACTGTTATATCTATTATTGTCAGCTAGAATCCCTTAGAAGAAGCAGAGTAGCCCTCATAGTCAACAACAAAATGCAGTCTGAAATGCAGTATTCCAGTACAATCTCAAAAATGACAGGATGATTTCAGTTCGTTCCAAGAGCAAAGCATTCAATATCACAGTAATCCAATTCTATGCCAAACCACTGTTGCCGAAGAAGCTAAAGTTGACCAGATCTATGAAGACCTATGGGCTCAGATGGTAAAGAAACTGTCTGCAATGCAGGAGATTCAGGTTCAATCCGTGGGTCTGAGAAGGGAATGGCTACCCGCTCCAATATTTTTGCCTGGAGGATTCCATGGAAAAAGGAGCCTGGTGGGCTATAATCCATGGGGTCACAAAGAGTCAGACAAGACTGAGTGAATAACACTTTCACATACACTTTCATATGAAGATCTATAACACCTAGAACTAACACCAAAAAAGATGTCTTTTTTATTAAAGGGGATTGGAATGCAAAATAGGAAATCAAGCACTATCTGGAATCACACACAAATATGGCCTTGGAATACAAAATGAAGCAGCACAGAGACTAACAGAGTTTTGTCAACAAAACATGCTGGTCATAAAAAATACCCATTTCCAACAACCCGAGAGATGACTCTACATATGGACATCACCAGATGGTCAGCACTGAAATCAGGTTGATTACATTCTTTGAAGGTGAAGATGAAAAATCTCTATACAGTAAGCAAAAACAAGACTTCAAGCTGACTGTGGCTCAGATCATGAGCTCCTTATTGCACAACTAAGACTTAATTTAAAGAAAGTGGGGAAATCCAGTTGGACATTCAGATATGACCTCAATCAAATCCCTTACAACTATACTTTGGAGGTGACTAATAGACTAAAGGGATTAGATCTGGTAGACAGTGCCTGAAGAACATTGGACTTCAGTTTGTAACACTGTACAGGAGGGAGTAACCAAAACCATGCCAAAGAAAAAGAAATGCAAGAAGGCAAAGTAGTTGTCTGAGGAGGCTTTACAAAGAGCTGAGGAAAGAAGAGAAGTAAAAGGCAAGGGAGAAAGGGAAAGATGTATCAAAATGAATGCAGAGAACAGCAAGGAGAGATAAAAGGGCATTTTTGAATGAATAATGCAAAGAAACAGAAGAAAACAACAGAATGGGAAAGACCAGAGATTGCTTCAAGAAATTTGGAGATACTCAGGGAACATTTTCATGTAAGGATGGGTATGATCCTTTAGGAGAGAAATAGTAAGTACCTAATAGAAGCAGAAGAGATTAAGAAGAGGTGGCAAGAGTACACAGAAGACCTATACAAAAAAGGTCTTAATTAATGACCCAGATAACCACAATGGTATGATCACTCACCTAGAACCAGATATCCTGGAGTGTGAAGTCAAGTGGGCCTTAGGAAGCATCACTACAGACAAAGCTAGTGGATGTGATAGAATTCCAGATGTGCTATTTCAAATCCTAAAAGATGATGCTGTTAAAGTGCTGCACTCAATATGTCAGCAAATTTGGAAAACTTAATAGTGGCCACAGGACTAGAAAAGGTCAGTTTTCATTCCAGTCCCAAAAAAGGGCAATGCCAAAGAAAATTCAAACTACTGTTCAATTAGGCTCATTTCACATGCTAGCAAGATGATGATCAAAATCCTTCAAGCTAAGCTTCAGCAGTATGTGAACTGAGTACTTTCAGATGTACAAGCTAGGTTTTGAAGAAGCAGAGGAATCTGATCAAATTGCCAACATTCGATGGGTCATGGAGAAAACAAGGAAGTTCCAGAAAAACATCTACTTCTGCTTCATTGACTATGCTAAAGCCTTTGACTGTGTGCATCACAACAAACTGTGGAAAATTCTGAAGGAGATGGGAATGCCAGACCACATTACCTATCTCCTGAGAAACCTGTATGTGAGTCAAAAGTAACAGTTAGAACCAGGCATGGAACAAATGACAAAGTTCGAAACTGGGAAAGGAATATGACAACACTGCATATTATTACCCTGCTTATTTAACTTCTATGCAAAGTGCATAATGTGAAATGCCAGGCTGGATGGATCAACAGGTGGAATCAAGATTTCTGGGAGAAATAGCAACAGCCTTAGATATGCAGATGATACCACTCTAATGGCAGAAACTGAAAAGAAATTAAAGAGCCTCTTCATGAAGGTAAAAGAGGAGAGTGAAAAAGCTGGCTTGAGACTGAACATTCAAAGAACTAAGATCAAGGCATCCTGGTGCCATCACTTCACGGAAAAGTGGAAACAGTGGCAGATTTTATTTTCTTGGCTCCAAAATCACTGTAGATGGTGACCGCAGCCATGGAATTAAAAGATATTTGCTCCATGGAAGGAAAGCTATGACAAACATAGACAGCATATTAAAAGGTAGAGACATCACTTTGTCAGCAAAGATCCATGTAATCAAACCAATGGTTTTTCCAGTAGTCATGTATGAATGTGATTCTTGGACTATAAGGAAGGCTGATAGTCAAAGAAGTGAAGCTTTTGAATCATGGTGCTGGAGGAGACTCTTGAGAGTCCCTTTGGACTGCAAGGAAATAGAACCAGTCAACCCAGTAATGGAAATCAACCCTGAATATCCATTGGATGATCTGTTACTGAAACCAAAGCTCTAATACTCTGGCCACATGATGTGAAAAGCTGATTCATTGGAAAAGACCCTGATGCTGGGAAAGGCTGAAGGCAAAACGAGAAACGGACAGCAGAGGATGAGATGGTTAGGTAGCATCACCTATTCAATAGATATAAATTTGAGCAAACTCTGGGAGACAGTAAAGGACAGAGGAGCCTGGTGTGCACGCTACAGTCCATGAGTTTGCAAAGCATTGGACACAAACTAGTGACTGATCAACAACAGGGACCACTTTTACAATTTCCACTTATTCTGGATGATGGATTGGAAAGCACTGCTGTAATTTTTTTCAGGAGAATATTCTGCTCATGTTTTCCTGTAGAAGTCTAATAGTGTCTATTCTCACATTTTGGTGTTTAATTCATTTTGAGCTTATTTATGTGTGTGGCATTAAAGAATGATCTAATTTATTAATTTTTTTTTACATGTAGCTGTCCAGTTTTCCTAGCACCATTTGTTGAAGGGACTGTCTTTCCAACATAGTGTAATGTTGCCTCCTTTGTCATAGCTTAATTAACCACAGGTGCGTGGTTAATTTCTGGGTTTTGCATCCTGTTCCATTGGTCTACATTTTCTTTATTTTGTGCCATACCATACTGTTTTGATTCATGTAGCTACTGTAGCTTTGCAGTATACTCTGAAGTCAGCTAGCCTCATTTCTTCAGTTCCGTTTTTCTATCCAAATAGTGCCTTGACTATTCAAGGTTTATTTATTTATTTATTTTTGTCTCCACACAAATTTTAACACTTTTTGTTCTACTTCAGTGAAAAATGTCATTGGTAGTTTGATAGGAATTGCATTGAGCCTGTAGGAAACAGCTCATTACACTTAACAGGATCAAGACAAATCAATCAACAAATGGGCAGAAGGCCCGAATCATTTCTCCAAAGAAGACATAGAGATGGCCAAGAGGCAAATGAAAAGATATTCAACATCACTATTTATTAGTTAAATGCAAATTAAAACTACAATGGGATATCACCTCGTATCAGTCAGAATTTCTATCATCAAAAAATCCACAGTCAATAAGTGCTAGAGAGGTTATGGAGAGAAGGGAACCCGCCTACACTGTTGTGGGGAATGTAAATTGGCCACTATGGAGAACGATATGGAGGTTTAGTTGACCTAAAAACAGAGCTGCCATATGATACTGCAATTCCACTACTGGGTATATATCCAGAGAAAAACATGTTCTGAAAGGATGCACGTATCTCAATGCTCACCAAAGCACTGTTTAGAATAGATAAGGCGTTGAAACAACCTAAATGTCCAACAGAGAAATGGATAAAGAAGATGTGGCATGTATACACAGTGAAATATTACTCAGCATTTTACAAGAATGAGGTAATGCCATCCGCAGCAGCATGGATGGACCCAGGGCATATCATACTGAGTGAAGTAAGTCAGACAGAGAAGGCAAAATATCCTATGACATCCCTATAGGTAGTACCTAAAAAGAAGAGATACAAATTACACATAAAACAGAAAAGGACTCATAGGGAACATTTGGTTGTGAGTGGGGAAGAACATCGGAAAGGGATAGTTGGGGATTGGGGGATTGGACATGTACATACTACTGCATTTAAAACAGGTAACCAGCAATGTCTACTGTATAGCACCTGTAACAATGCCCAATGTTATGTGGCAGCCTGGATAGGAGGGGTTGGGGGAGAATGCTCAGTCCCTTCACTGTTCACTCGAAACTATCACAACAGTCTTAACTAGCTGTACCTTACTACAAAATTTTAAAAAAATTAAAAATAAAATAGTCTTGGAATAAGCATCAAGGTAAATTGGAAGTGGTCAAACAAGAGATGGCAAGAGTGAAGACTGACATTTTAGGAATCAGTGAACTAAAAAGGACTGGAATGGGTGATCTTAATTCAGATGATTTTATATCTACTACTGTGGGCAAGAATCCCTTAGAAGAAATAGGGTAGCTTTCACAGTCAACAAAAGAGTCTGGAATGCAGTACTCGGGTGCAGTCTCAAAAATGACAGAATGGTCTCTGTTCGTTTCCAAGGGAAACCATTCAATATCACAGTAATCCAAATTTATGCCCCAACCACTAGTGCTGAAAAAGCTGAATTCGAACAATACTTTGAAGACATATAAGACCTTCTAGAAATAACACCAAGAAAAAAAAAAAAGATGTCCTTTTCATCATAGGGGACTCAAATGCAAAAGCAGAAATTCGAGTGATATCTGGAGAAAAAAGGAAATTTGGCCTTGGAGCAAAAAACGAAGCAGGGCAAAGGCTAACAGAGTTTTGCCGAGAGAACGCACTGGTCATAGGCAACACTCTCTTCCAACAATACAAGAAACAACTCTACACATGGACATCAGCAGGTGGTCAATCCCGAAATCAGATAGGTTATATTCTTTGCAGCTGAAGATGGAGAAACTCTATACAGTCACAAAAACAAGACCTGGAGTTGACTGTATCTCAGATCATGAACACCTTATTGCAAAATTCAGACTTAAATTGAAGAAAGTAAGGAAAACCACTAGACCATTTAAGTATGACCTAAATCAAATCCCTTATAATTATTATACACTGTAAGTGACAAATGGATCCAAGACATCAGATCTGATAGAGTTCCTGAAGAACTATGGACGGAGGTTCATAACATTGTACAGGATGTGGTGGTCAAAACCATCCCCGATAAAAAGAAATGCAAAAAGGCAAAATGGTTGTCCAAGGAAACCTTACAAATAGCTGAGAAAGAAGAGAAGTGAAAAGCAAAGGAGAAAAGGAATGATATATCCATCTGAAAGTAGAGTTCCAAAGAACAGCAAAGAGAGATGAGAAAACCTTCCCAAGTGATCAAGGCAACGAAATAGAGGAAAACAATAGAAGGGGAAAGACTAGAGATCTCTTCAAGAAAATCAAAGATACAGAGGGAACATTTCATGCAAAGATGGGCACAATAAAGGACAGAAATGGTATGGACCTAACAGAAGCAGAAGAAATTAAGAAGATACAGCAAGAATACACAGAAGAACTATACATAAAAGATCTTAATGACCCAGATAACCATGATGGTGTGATCATTTACATAGAGCCAGACAATGGCACCCCACTCCAGTACTCTTGCCTGGAAAATCCCATGGCGGAGGAGCCTGGTAGGCTGCAGTCCATGAGATCGCTAAGAGTCAGACCGACTGAGCGACTTCACTTTGACTTTTCACTTTCATGCATTGGAGAAGGAAATGGCAACCCACTCCAGTATTCTTGCCTGGAGAATCCCAGGAATGGAGGAGCCTGGTGGGCTGCCGTTTATGGGGTCGCACAGAGTCGGACATGACTGAAGCGACTTAGCAGCAGCAGCAGCAGCAGACATTCTGAAGTGTGAAGTAAAGTGGGCCTTAGGAAGTATCACTATGAACAAAGCTAGTGGATGTGATGAAATTCCAGCTGAGCTACTTCAAATTCTAAAAGATGATGCTATTAAAATTGCTGCACTCAATATGCCAGCAAATTTTGAAAACTCAGCAGTGGCCACAGGACTGGAAAAGTCAGTTTCATTCCAATCTCAAAAAAAAAAAGGCAATGCCAAAGAATTTCAAACTACTGCACAATTGCATTCATTTCACACGTTAGCAAAGTAATGCTCAAAATTCTCCAAGATAGGCTATAACAGTACATGAACCGAGAGCTTCCAGATGTTCAAGCCAAATTTAGAAAAGGCAGAGGAACCAGAGATCAAATTGCCAACAGTCGCTGGATCATCAAAAAAGCAAGAGAATTCCAGAAAAAAACCTCTACTTCGGCTTCATTGACTATGCTAAAGACTTTGACTGTGTGGGTCACAACAAATTGTGGAAAATTCTTGAAGAGATGGGAATACCAAACCACCTGACCTGCCACCTGAGAAATCTGTATGAAGATCAAGAAGCAACAGTTAGAATTGAACATGGAACATTGGACTGGTTCCAAATTGGGAAAGGAGTACATCAAGGCTGCATATTGTCACTCTGCTTATTTAACTTACATGCAGAGTACATGATGTGAAATGCTGGACTGGATGAAGCACAAGCTGGAATCAAGATTGCTGGGAGAAACATAAATAACCTCAGATACACAGGCAACACCACCCTTATGGCAGAAAGTGAATAAGAACTAAAGAGCCTCTTTATATATATATATATAAATTTATTTATTTTAATTGGAGGTTAATTACTTTGTGATATTGTATTGGTTTTGTCATACATCAACATGAATCCGCCACAAGTATACATGTGTTCCCCATCCTGAACCCACCTCCCTCCTCTCTCCCCGTACCATACCTCTGGGTCGTCCCAGTGCACCAGCCACAAGCATCCAGTATCCTGCATCGAACCTGGACTGGTGATTTATTTCATTTATGATATTATACATGTTTCAATGTTATTCTCCCAAATCATCCCCCCCCCTCTCTCCCACAGAGTCCAAAAGACTGTTCTATATAAAGAGCCTCTTGATATAAGTGAAAGAGGAGAGTGAAAAAGCTGGCTTAAAGTTCAACTTTCAGAAAACTAAGATCACGGCATCTGGTCCCATCACTTCATGGCAAATAGAAGGGGAAACAATGGAAACAGTGACAGACTATTTTCTTGGGCTCCAAAATCACGGCAGATTGACTACAGTCATGAAATTAAAAGACACTTGCTCCTTGGAAGAAAAGCTATAACAAACATAGACAGCATATTAAAAAGCAGAGACATTACTTTGTTGAAAAAGGTCTATGTAATCAAACCTATGGTTTATCCAGTAGTCATGTATGGATATAAGAGTTGGACCATAAAGAAAGCTAACTGCCATAGGATTGATGTTTTTGAACTGTGGTATTGGAGAAGACTTTTGAGAGTCCCTTGCCATGAAGGAGATCAAACCAGTCAGTCCTAAAGGAAATCATTTCTGAATATTCTTTGGAAGGACTGATGCTAAAGCTGAGGCTCCAGTACTTTGGCCACCTGACGCGAAGAACTGACTCATTGGAAGAAACCCTGATGCTAGGAAAGAGTGAAGGCAGGAGGAGAGGGGATAACAGAGGATGAGATGGTTGGATGGCATCACCAACTCAATGGACACAAGTTTGAGCAAGCTCTGGGAGTTGGTGATGGACAGGGAAGCTTGGTGTGCTGCAGTCCATGGGGTTGCAAAGAGCTGGACATGGCTGAGCAATTGACCTGAACTGAAGAAGTAACGGCTTTGATTTTAGTAGTGACTTTATTTTTTAAAATAGCATCAAATTATGAAAAAATATGAACCCAATGATGTGATGTCATAATTTCATTTTAAAGTTTTGGTATTTTTATTAACAGATTTACAATTTTTACCAGGTTTATCACCAGATGAATATTAATTGCCTGTATATATCTTCCACATATCTAACTACTCAGATTTTCAAATCATGAAATAATGGACATCAATTGTGATAGAATGAAAAAATTCATAGACATCAACTCTCTTCAGAGTGTGTGGCATATCTAACAAAGCATACACACATATCCAACTGAAATAATACAGGGAAATAGGAAACAAGTCAACTAATTCTTTATTAAAACCTCCAAAATACCTCTAAAATCATTGCCAGCGCATCAAGGTCAAGAGACTCACCTACCGAGTGCAATACGACACTTCTGTAAAATACAAGTCAGATATAACACATCTGTTATAACTAATGCATATAGTTTAATAATGCAAATATTAATGGCAATGTTTATGTAAATTTCAAATTCACTGATCTTAGCTTTCACAAGCCCAATAATCGAAACAGCCACATACGCACTAAGAACACAACTAAAATGAACAACACTCAGAAAAATACCCTTCCTAAATGTTTCTTCCATGCAATATACTCACTTTGAATAATAAATAAATACAGGTTCTTAAAATTCTTAAAATCTCTTTACGGTAATAATGCAGTCTGTATTACTTAGTGTCCATGAAATTTATTGAATTGTGAGATTATAATTTTAGAAAATAGAGCAAGTCAATTTTTAAAATCATCCCGAAGAAACATATGAATTCTCAATGGGTCTTGTATTAATCAGCATTTCTTCACACTCAGCGCAAGTTTAAATAAGACTGTGAGAATGCTTATTCACAAATTTTCCTAACTCTTGTGATGAAATAGGCTAATTCTATACTCCCTGTGAGTTAAGCTTCATTCAAACTGAGCACAGGTATTTTTTAAACATTTAACTGATGACTGTAAAAACATAACAATGTGTCAGTTTAACATGCCCTACTTATTTATAGAAGGGGCGTTGACTGATTTGTCTGCATCATTTAGTGGGGTCTTGGGGACCTTGGACCTCTCTTCCCAATTATAAACCAGGAGACTGACACTGGAAACTCCAACGTTCCCGTCCAGCTTTAAATCTGCTTCCATGATTATGCTCAATTTTAATACATTTTCTGAATTACTGTCTCTACTTTCAGACTGTATATTTATCTGCCTTTGTACTTGTGCTCCAGAAACATGTTGATTTCATATTTTTAGAATCCAATTTTCAGTAACATATACTCAAGGAAACGCTTGAGTTTGAGGGTCTTTGGTATTTAAAATGAATATACTGGATCGTTTTTCTCATATGAGTTGAGTCGTTGTTAAATTAGGATAAACCGCACTGTACCCCCACTATTCCTCAATTACATGCATTGTAGTAAGTGGGAAGACATGTCTTCACCATTTCTATTAATGCTGACAATGTTTATTGTAACAGTCACATTTTATACTCACAATGGAACACAACTAGGTCACGCAAAAGGATGAAAAATGCCACTTGCAGCAACATGGATGGACCTAGAGATTATCATACTAAGTGAAAAAAGTCAAAGACAAATACCGTGATACCACTTATGTGCTATGCTCCGTCACTTTGGTCATGTCCGACTCTTTGCAATCCTCTGGACTGTAGCCCGACAGGCTCCTCAGTCCAGGAGATTCCCCAGGCAATGACATTGGAATGGGTCGCCAGGCCTTCCTCTATATCCCTTATTCATGATAACTAAAATAGGACAGAAATGAACTCATCTACAAAACAGAAGCAGGCTCACAGACATAGAGAGCAGACTTGTGGGTGCAGAGAGGAGCAGGGACAGGGGAGGGATGGACTGGGAGTCTGGGATTGGCAGATGCAAACTATTATATAAAGACTGGATAAACAACAGAGTCCTCTTATAGAGCCCAAGGAATATATTCAGTATTCTGTGATAAACCATAATGGAAAAGACCATGAAGAAAATGTATAGATACGTATAGCTGAATCACTTTGCTATACAGCAGAAATTAACAGTCTTGTAAATCAACTATACTTCAATGAAATAATGAAAATAACCACGTTTATTATAGTATTTGAGTGTGATTTTAGGATGCTGTCGTCTATATATTGGTTCTTAGTTGTAGCATTAGGCAGATCTTTATTATATCTTCCCCAATATTTTACTCATAAGCGGTTCTTACTCAGCATTGGCAATAAACATGTCCCAGCAGCTCCTGAACGATAACCCAAATATCTTTCTGTAGTTCTCAGATGCACAAAAGACTTGTATCGATTCCCATCTTTTATATACAAGACAAGTTTAGGAGGACCTAACCCCTTGCTGGGAACCCACTCCAGTGTTCTTGCCTGGAGAATCCCAGGGAGGGAGGAGCCTGATAGGCTGCCATCTATGGGGTCGCACAGAGTCGGACATGACTGAAGCGACTTAGCAGCAGCAGCAGCAGCAACCCCTTGCTGAAGGCACAGCTGAGGGTCTGAGTTCCTTTTCTACCTCGAGGAGCTCTTGAGGAGACAGTCTGTTTCTCTCATGTTACTGAGAGGTGTCCCAAAGGAGGATAGTAAAGTCATTCTGCAGGCAGGCCAGCCACATTCCGTGGGCCAACACGAGGCTGGACCCTGACACAGCTCCCCCAGCCCAGGGGCTCTGCTCACGGCCGGTTCCTAGCTGCAGGGAAGACACATCCAACCCTAACCTGTGAACAGGAATCTGTACCCACAGAGCTCAAAACACTGGGACTCACAAGTGTGTCTTTGATCTCACAGGCTATCCCTTGCTTTGGGCTCTTTCAGTCCTCACTGCTACTTTTCACAATCAATCCCTAAAGTGTGTGGGGTCCTTTCTTTCCGTATATAGGTCTGTTGCAGTCTCCATGTTTTCACAAAGTTACTCCAGTTTTACTCTTCCCCTCAAGTGCCAGGTGAAGTTGATGCCATCTAAGGGAGTGGAATTAGGATAATTCAAAGATCACCATCCTCTCAACATCCTGATACAAGTTTTCCCAGCTCAGGGCTTCCACGTCCTGCCAGACAGCCCTCCCGGATCTCCTACTGGATCTCCCACTGTGTGTCTTTCAGGGACATGGCTCTTTCACCCTCATTAAGGGTCACCAGTTTCCTTTAGGTCGCCAAACTCAGCATCTGTTCTCAGGCTCCGTCTTTATTTTCAACAATACAATTCTTGTCTGCACTTTTCCTGACACTCTCTCCCCTGCGACTTCCTTGACAAGGTCTTCACTCCATTGTTCTCCCATCGCCTCTTGTAGGTTCTTGCTCTGTGAAGGGGAGTGTCAGTCAAGAAGAGTCTCCTGTCCACGGGCACTTTCTCCCTTGGCAATGAATTCCAGGGCTTCGGTATCTTCTATATTGAAGGATCTGCCCACTGGAGATCACTCATGAGTCCTGGCATTGAATGTCCTGCCAGAACCTTCAGCCTCAGAGATCACCCCCTTCCCTATCAATCCAGCACTTCCTCCTGGACTGCCCACTCGGTGCTAGCACGGTTGTCTGCCACTAGGGCTCAAAATGCATAGCATCAATGTTGTCTCCCAGGTTCTCTGATCCCCTCCTTCCTAGGCTCATTGCCAGATGAGTCAATGTTTACTCTTGCTGTGTTCAATACCAGAAATATTCTGGATCACTTTAATAATCCATCCTCCTGAAGCACCTTGGGTCCTCATAGCCTAGAGAATCAAATTTCCAAGCCTAACATTCAAAGTCATGATTGAACTGGAGCCTAACTACTTTTTGACCTCCTTTCTCACCACTTTCATTTCATGAAACTAAACTGCTCACAATTACACCCCTGTGTGCTAAATCTTCCTGCCTCACAGCCTTTGCAGGTGGGGCATCTGCCCACAAAGCCACATATCCTGCACATCACTGGAGACTCTGTTTTTTTCCTTCTCTCTCTGCAGAATTTTACATCTCTTAGGGAACCTATAGAAACTTGGTTTTAACATTTGATTGTAATTTCTCATTTTTATTTGTTCTGGGGACAAAAAGTAAGCAATGCAGAGTTTCCAGGTTCCAAGTATGTGTGAGGTTCTTTGGATGTAAAGTTCCCAGGTACACATCATGCGTTGCCCCCCTGACTCTATAAGCTTCCTGAGAATAAAATCTATGACTATTTTCTGCATCTCTTAAAACACACAGCACCAGGATTACACACACACACACACACACACACACACACACACACACACACACGTCATTTAAATGGATGAACCAAAGCTGAATCCCAAGCTTCCTGAACATGATCCTCTCTCCCACCCCACCCCCTTCCCATGCACACCTGTGCTTGCTACCTGCTCTTGAATTTCTGAATTCTGCTGACAAGATTCTATGTGAAAGTTTACATAAAATTATGAACACCATGCCACATGGTTTCATGCTTAAAACTCTAAACAAGCACTCTCTTCTGCTTTAAAAGAAACATACAAAACCAGTCAAGGAAAAGTCACACTTCTGCACTTCTTGTTGTGTGGGGGCCTGGGTTGGCCCATTTTTTTTACCTCTGCCAAAGAACAAGATAAAGGAAGGCACACCTCCACACTGAGGTGTTCCACATGAGGAAGCCTCTGGATTTCAATTTTAAAATTAATTTACTGCAAAGGATTTGGCAGGGCTTCCCAGGTGGCAACAGCTATGAAGAACATGCCTGCATGAATGCAGGAGACATAAGAGATACAGATTCAGTCCCTAGGTGGAGACGATCCTCCAAAGCAGGAAAAGGCACCCCACTCCAGTATTCTTGCCTGGAGAATCCCATCGACAGAGGAGACTGGCAGGCTACAGTCCACAGGGTCGCACAGAGTCGGACATGATTGAAGCAAGTTAGCATGCAAGCATGCTGCTAAGTGGCTAAGTCGCTTCAGTCGTGTCCGACTCTGTGCGACCCCAGAGACGGCAGCCCACTAGGCTCCCCCGTCCCTGGGATTCTCCAGGCAAGAACTAGAGTCGGGTGCCATTGCCTTCTCTAACATGCAAGCATAGAAGGAAGCAAAGACCCTTGAAAACACTCTTGATGGAAGGAAGCCACATCGAAGTTAATGAGTTCAACAACAAAGATGGAGCTCAACAGACAATACCACGCGAATATGCTACCCCCCCCTGGCTCAGGTGACGCTCTTCACANTAGAGTCGGGTGCCATTGCCTTCTCTAACATGCAAGCATAGAAGGAAGCAAAGACCCTTGAAAACACTCTTGATGGAAGGAAGCCACATCGAAGTTAATGAGTTCAACAACAAAGATGGAGCTCAACAGACAATACCACGCGAATATGCTACCCCCCCCTGGCTCAGGTGACGCTCTTCACAGGAGTGAACTGCGATGCTTTCTAGTATCTAAGGAGACTTCTCAGGTCTCTGTGAGATTGGCAGTGATTTTACCTTTATTTTATAGAGGCAGACACAGGGCTGAGGAAAGCTTGAGGCATCTTCCTGAGGTGGCATGATTAGTAGGTAGCAGAGTGGCAGTCTGAAGCCAGGCAGCGCGAGCGCAGTGGAGGGGCGAACCGTCCCACAGCCGAGAGCCGAGGGCTGTAGTGGGGTGGAGCTAATTCACCCCAGGCCCCATCTTTCTGACAGGCACACTTGTCCTGGGGCGGGGTAGCTCTGTGGTCCCTCCACCAGGAACTGGGCATTTCCTGTCTCTTTTGCTGAACAATGCTTGGTGGTCCTCACCCTGTGCTTCTTCTCATCTGATCCCCACCCCACAGGGCTGAGCATCAGTGGCCACTGGGCTGACGAGGCAGCAGCTGTATTGGTGCCCTCTTTCCTGCCTGGCTCCATGGGCTCTGGTGACCACAGCAAGAGCCCTGGGTCAGGACAGTCAGTGGTCCAGGATGTGAAGATCTGCCCCTGCTGCTAAGCGCCTGGTGCAAGGGGGCACAAGAAGGTGACTGAAATGAGTCTTCACTTTCAAAGGTGGTACAAGAGGTACCTTGAGATACCTGATAATTGCCATCTGATAACTACGAGAAATAGAGGAAGAGGCTCCCGGAAATACAGGTTATTTCTCTCTTGTACCCCAGGCACAAGCATAGACAAGCAAAGCACTGAAAAATCTTGTAAACTCATATGATTGTTACCCAACACTAAGTGGGCTTCAAACATCACTGTTTCTCCCAGTGGCCGACCTCATTCTCAGGATGGGATCTTCATGCTGGGAGGATCCTAGAAGCAAACCTCTGCAAAGCAGGCTATTTAAAACTTTTTGTTTCATTTAAATATGTAGTTCTCAGACTGTTTACTTTAGTTACAGGTAGCTAATAAAACAAACTCAATGAACTACAAAAAAGAAGTGGACAGAACACCACAATTGCTTATTGATGAATAAACAGTATCAGGTGGTGCAGTGGTAAAGAATCCACCTGCCAGTGCAGAAGATGCTAGAGACCTGGGTTCAGTCTGGGTTGGGAAGATCCTCTGGAGCAGGAAATGGAAACTCTGGTAGGCTACAGTCCATGGGCCTGCAAAGATGTGGACATGACTGAGGTACTGAGCAAACACACACACACACATGCAATTATATATAGGCTGGATATAAACAACAAGGTCCTCTTGTATAGCGCTGGGAACTATAGTCAGTGTTCTGTGATAAACCAGAGTGGAAAAAGTATGAAACGAAATCACTTGGCTATACACCAGAAACTAACACAACATTGTAAATTAACTATACTTCAACAACAAAAATAGCATCTGTAGCTAAAGAATAAAAAAGAAAAAAAAAAAAGACAAACCTTAGAATGCTTGATTTCACCAGGAAAGCAATCACATTTAGAAGGTTTTCAAAACAGTATACACAATATCAGAATATTACTTTATAAGTAAATTCTCACTAGGTTATAAGTCACCTAGGGGAGTAAGCATGTTGGTCCATTGAAATAAAAACAAATTAGAAAATTAAAAATGCCCCTCCCTTAACTCAGTAATTCTTATGAGAAAGGTTCTGGGCCCAACCCCGGCATGAGGTTTATTTTGTAGTTTGCTCTCATTCGTTCCTGAAACTTTTGTAAGGTTGCCATGGAGTCAGAAATGAAACTTGGGGGCGAGTATTGAGCAGTTCTCAGTGGTCTTCCCTTTGAAGCCAGTCCAAGCAGCCTCACTCCTTTCTGTGAAAAGCTAACCAGCCTCCCTGCCTCCATACTGGACCAGAAGTGATAATCCTCAGACAAAGAGGCTTTTTAGCTTTCTCTATGATTCTTATGACAGTTTCAAGTTAGCTTCTGCACATGATTTTAGCAGCATGCCTCTGACAGAATACCCAGGAATGGGGTGGTGTGGGGGTGTGGGAAGGGATTATCATTCAGTGAATTCTGACAGCAAATGCTTTTCAGCAGAGTATGAATGGGGTTCTGCGGGGGTCTGTCTAATGTGCTCTCAATCAGTAAACAAGACTTCAGCATCTATTATGGGTAACACGTTCTGTGCACCATAGGAGGAGGGGTCTCAGGATACTGGGAATGGGTTCCAGGGATGAGGGGGTTCCTGGAACTTAGGAGTAGAAAGACTCATCCTTCAATAGTCCTAATACATGCTGGCCATAAGATATGCCATGGAAATGCAAAAATGTAACTTGGCTAAATTCTTGAGAAAACTTAAGAAAACTGATGGTAGAAGAGTGTGTCCTTTTTCAGTAGCAAAGAGATGTCCACATATATTTATAATTTACAGTATATTTATCCACAAATGCAGGAAAAATAAATTATGATCCTTTCCCAAAAGAGGATGCATAGAATCTGATTAGCTGATGACATTCAAATGAACCTTCTTGAAATTCTCTAGTATTTAGAATTTATTAGAGTTTCTCAGATTCAGGAAACATAAGCAAAGGATTCTTCTGGGAAAAGGAGGAGAGAAAAAAAATTATCCCTCCACGAGTCTTCCTTTCTACCAGAAATATGCTTTTCAGAACTGACTGTCCACAGAATTTTCCTTTGCTTCAGTCTTTGCCCAGGGAATTATCATGGAAGCTTGGTGCCAACTGTGGTAGCTTATTTTGCACTTGGGTTCTGACCTGGCACTTTGAAGCCACCTGGCGAGGTCTGGGCTTGAGCAAAGCCATGTGCAATGATGCCAGGCTTGCCCTTTAGGCAAGAAGATGTTTTCTGGCCTCTGTATAAACCCATGAAAACGAACCTCATCCTTTTATACAAGCAGATGCTCTGTAGGAAGGAGTGCTAGACGTCCAGGTTAGCTGGCAAAAAAAAAAAAAAAAAGTTACCGTGTTGCTTTAGAAAATAAATGAAAAGATACTAACCCTTCTCAGCTGCAGCTGTGGAAAATAATGCTAACCTGATGTGTCAGGATGAAAAACATGTGTTTACGTTTCAGATTGTTTTTCCCGTCTCCATTCTTAACCCCCAAATAATGCCTAAGCATGCCCAAGGAGGCACTTTATTTTTATAGCCAGGCTTACAGAAAGCCGATGGCACCTGAACCACTTCTCCCCTCTAATTGCTGATGGTCGTAATTTCTACCACTAACATTATAGTACCTGGGACTGTGTGCAATAGTGAGCATTTCCTTTTTTCATTTTCAAACCCAGAAAACAGACAAAAAAAGAAACGTGTTCCCTTCAGAGTTGGACAGTGAGAAACTTTGCTCTCGCTGCTCCTATGATAGGAAAGGAAAAGAGATGTCTGCTCTTTTCAGATAACCAGAAATCGTAGTCTTCCAATTCCCAGAGGAACTCTATGCCCAGCAAACCAGAAGAGGGTGTGTATTCTGTGTCGTAAGATGTCACAGCAGCTCACGGTTTAGGTCTGTGCGCTGGGTGGTTTTCACCTCGCATCACACAGCAAAGAATTCCTTTAAGCAACACATTAGAGAATATGGCTGGAAACAGGGACAGCCTCTTTGCTTGAGTGGCAGAGTTTACCAAAGAATTCAGAAAGTGAACAGGAATACATCTGGAGAAAGCACGCACACGGACGGTGTGACATCCTGGTGAGGGGACATTTAGCTGTAGAAACTGGAAGGACTATGCTCTATTTCAGACCCAGCGAAACGACAAACATGGTTGAGGCAGTCACAGCTATGCGATGGGAGCTTGTTTAATGACGTGTTAGCTGAAGCCTAAAGTGCAGTAAACGTTTACTGCCCAGAGCGTATAATGAAGCGGTGGGCAATGCCTTTCATCAGAGGCTGTTTCTCAATCATTCAGGACCCATTAACGGTCACAATAGAGGAAAACAGAAACTGTGACCTGTGCCTCTAAAAATACTGCTTATTGGCAACTGCTCCCTGGAAGAGGTATTTTGTGTTCCTTGGAACCATGAGTGTGTGAGTGAAATTTTCCAGCAGTTCACAAAAATCCCCAGACCGCATCAAGGGCACATCTGTGAACTTTAGAAAAAAGTGAAAGTCCAGGGAAGAGTGAGAAAGCAGTCAGTCTCTCACGTGACAGACTGCCTGTCACGAAACCCTCCTTTGCCTTGACATTATCAGGAGTAAACGGCAGGGCAGCGATCTCTGTGCACGTTTCCAACAGGTGTGTCCAGCCCCAGCCCCACGCGGCTTGCTGCTTACACGTGTGCTCTTTGGGTGCAAGGTTTCGCCTGGTCAACGCGGCCGTGACTCAGCATAGGTGGCGTCACTTTGGCAATTGCTGTCACTCTCTACCCTGCTCGGGAAATGCTCCTCTGTCATTCCAAGGCACCAGACATAAAAATAACAGACAAAAGGAGCCTTTGGTTTCTCTACGTTTATGTCAGTTGATTTTAGGAGGATACAGCATATCATTAGGGTCACTAACAAGAAATACACCGAGGAGATGGCTAGTCTGAAGGGCCTGTGCCTCTTGACATCATCGCCTCTTCCACCAGGGACACGGAGGCCTAACAGGTGTGTGTTTTATGTGGTGGATGTAGGCACCCTCACTGAATATTTCAAACCAAACAAATAGCTTCCACATGTGGCTGCCAGCCCGCCCGCTCCCCCACTATGCCCACCCCCCACCCCCAGGTGAACATGTTTCCTGCTTCCTGTCTTAACTGTGGATTCAGTCATTTGAAGTCAAAAACTCAAAATTATATCCAACAACTTCTTCCTTAGCTTTTCCTACTGCTACTGCTAAGTCACTTCAGTCGTTTCTGACTCTGTGCGACCCCATAGACGGCAGCCCACCAGGCT
>SJYA01006592.1:0-20557 GCA_006410615.1 Neotragus moschatus
CCATCCTAAAGGAGATCAGTCCTGAGTGTTCATTGCAAGGACTGATGCTGAAGCTGAAACTCCAATACTTTGGCCATGCAAAGAGCTGACTCACTTAAAAAGACCCTGATGCTGGGAAAGATTGAAGGCGGAAGGAAAAGATGACAGAGGATGAGATGGCTGGATGGCACCACCAACTCGATGGGCATGAGTTTGGGTAAACTCCGAGTTGGTGATGGACAGGGAGCTTCGTGGGGTTGTAAAGAGTCGGACACAGCTGAGCAACTGAACTGAACTGAACAGAACGTGTGTTGTTGTTTATATTTGCTAAATAGTGGTAGAGGAATGTCACTTTTACATTAGTACTACAGCTTTCTTTCTTCCTCCTTACTAGGTTCTGCTTCTATGCACTGAGTGGTTTCATAACATTCTACATCATTAAATTATATTATTGAGTGCAGCAGTGTTTCCATAGACTTTTTGTTTTCTAAATATAAAATTATATGATCTACCAAATATATAGTTGTACTTCTTTTCCATTTTTTACAACTCTAATTGCTTTTACTTGTCTAATTGAATTAGCTAATAGATCCAACATAAAGTTAAGTAATAGTGGAGAGAATGGTGATTCTTGTCTTGTTCCTCATATTTTTTAATTTTTTTGACTGAGGAAAATAAATCATGCTGCAAATGCATTTGTCTATTTCTATTTCACTGAGTACATTTATATGAATGAGTGTTGAATTCCATACAAATTCTTTTTGGCATCTAAGGAGATAATTACATGACTTGTCTCTTTAGTTCTATTCTTAAGTGGATAATGTGAATACATTACCTAACATTGAACCACCTTTTTAGTCATAAAATAAATTCTGCTTTTTCATGGCTTAGTATTTTTTTAATGTGCTGTTGGTTTGCTTTTTGATTGCTAATATAATTTTATTATTTTACACTAATATGCATGAGTGAAATTTGGCAGCAGTTTTATATTTTGATGTAAACTGCAACAGTTTTCAAGATCAATATCAGTCTTTTAAAATGGAAACTGTCACTTAATGTTTGGAGTAGTTAAGTCATACAGGCATTATCTTATCTTTAAAAGAAGAAAAAAGCAATTTTAGCCTGGTCCTTCCTTGGTGAAGAATTATTTGGTATTCAGCAATTTTCTCCATTCATTTTTCATAATTAATCTGTGTATAATTAGTCCTCTACAAAATTCAATTTTGGAAGGCTTTATTTTTTTCTAGTAAAAAATATTTCTTTCATCTAGGTTTTCAAATGTGTTCAAGGTAAAAACTTGGACAAATTGATCTATTATGATTTAAAGATTTTCCTGCATCACAAAATACAAAAAATACAGCAACGAGTGCACTATTCATTTGTGTTTTTTTTTTTGTAAGAACTAACTCTTGGATTATATGATACATCTACTGTTTTTTTCCCCTTTCATTACCATTAATATGCATTTATCTTTATGAATTACTTACTTCTGCTTTCTTTTGGTTTAGTCTACCTTCTTTTTACTACCTCTTTTGAGCTGTATTGATCTTGACAAATTGATAAAACGAGACATTTGTGTCAGGAGTCTTCGTATTTGTGATTGTTTGGGATCTAGAACATCAAAGAGTTCCTACCTACTGAGGCACAAGCATTTCTATAGTTTAAACATTAGGACCAGTTTAGACCTTGGTCAATAGTTCATAGGTATATCCACTTTATCATATACCTTAATTACATCATTGCAGCTTGTATTAAAATAACTTGGTCTGAGACTGTTTTTCTATTCAAGTGACTGGAGCAGGGGAAAAGTAATTGGTGTCTAGAGAAACCTTAAGCAATTCTATGTATGAAAGGAGGACACAAGAATCACTACCTCCAGGATGTTTGTAGGAAATCAGATTAGGGGTTTGGATCACATTTATCACAAACAAAACTAACACCAAAAGTTTCTTCAGAAATATACCAGAACTGTTCCCTTGTGTTTTAAACAGAAAGTAGAAATTAGCCTCCCTGAATTGTCCACTATGGTGTTTGTGAAACTTCTGTTTCCCTGGATAGCCATTTTGGCTACACTCAAATCTCTGTCTCCCCACCACTATATATCACATGAACACCTCTCCTCTGTCAGCACCATCACAATCACTTGCCCAGTAAGGAGAACTCCAGCTAAGTCTGTTGAGAGTTAGGCATGAGAGCTCAGATTTGCTTTTATGACTAAACATGTCTAACTGTTTTACTTCTTTCATCCTGACCAAGAAAATATTTAAAACTGAGGGGGAAAAAAAATGGATGAAAATGAAAAAGGAAAGATAACCTCCCATAAATCTTGTGCAAAGTAACATCTTGCCCCTTGAACTGAACAATCAAAAAAACCACTGATCACCAAACTTTTTTCTATAATTTATGCCTTGGAGAATAAATTTAAAACAAATTGTGAATCTATGTTTGGATGATAGTGTTATTAACTAACATTATGCAAAGAATAACTGAATGCCAATCTTCTGTCCATAGTAATATTATTAATATTACTTAAGAAGAAGCAATGAGTAGGGGAAGAGAAGGGGGAAAAACATGCAATTTAAAAAAATCAAGCAAAAGTTTTGAATATAATCCTCATCAGATGCAAACAAGCATGTGATAAATTGCTCAAAGTTATGGTTTAGGTAATTGTAAATGTAAACAACAATGAGGCACCACTAAGTATCAACTAGTAAAGGTAAAATTTAAAACACAACCCCAAATTCTAGTGAGGATGGTGAAAATAAGAACTCCCATTCATTGCTATGAGGGAAGCAAATGGTACAGTTACTCCAGAAGAAAGCTTGACTGTTTCTTAAAAGTTAAATCCCTTTTTACCATGGGATCCAGTAATTGTATCCTTGATCTTTATACAAAAAAGTTAACATGTCCAGGACACTGCTCAGTCCTGTACTCTACTCAGTCCAGTATACTGCTCAATTGTGTCCGACTCTTTGCAACTCTGTGGATTATACAGTCCATGGAATTCTCCAGGCCAGAATACTGGAGTGAGTAGCCATCCCCTTTTTCAGAGGACCTTCTCAATCTAGGGATCGAATCCACGTCTCCCACATTGTGGGCAGATTCTTTACCTGCTAAGCCACAAAGGAAGCCCAAGGATATTGGAGTGAGTAACCTATCCCTTCTCCAGCAGATCTTCCAGGAATCCAACCCAGGTTTCCTGCATTGCAGGTGGGTTCTTTACCATCTGAGCTATCAGGGAAGCCTGTCCAGTACACTGCTAGAAGTGCTTAAAGGGAAATTAATCGGTGGATCAAATATACTAGAAAAGAAAAAAGATTTTAAAGCAATAATCTAATCAAGTCTATCACAGGAAAGTAGAAAACAAGAACAAAGTAAGTCTAAAGCAAACAGAAGGAAAAAAGTAAGAATTAGAGCAGAAATAGGTGAAACTGAAAACAGGAAATCACTAGAGAAAGTCAGCAAACACAAAACCAAGTTCATTGGAAAGATTCATAAAATAACTTAATCTCAAGCCAGGCTAACTACCAAAAAAAAGAGAGAGACAATACTAATTATTAATACCAGGAAAGAAAGAGGGAACAGCATTACAGAACCTACAGACATGAAAAGGATGATAAGGGAATACTCTGCACAACCCTGTCCAGAAATTTGACAACCTTGATGAAATGAACCAGTTCCTTTAAGAACAATCTGTACAAAATCATTTAAAAAGATGTAGACAATCTGAATAAGCCTATATCTATTAGATAACTTGAATCATTAAGTAATAATCTTCCAAAACAAAAAACACTAGGTCTAGATGAACTATAAACTAAAAGTCCATTTTAACACAGAATATTTTTTTCAAATTTTATTTTTCATTCAGATTTAATAACCAAAGGCTTCTGAAGTACAAGTGATTCGCCTCCTGTTCATATCTCTGACAATATTAAGGTCAAGATGTATTTAGTCTCTATGGTGAGTTCGCAGCAATGAAACTGTTTTGATACTGCTCCGACAGACATTTTTTTTCTTCTATGCATAAAGCATTATCATTTAGAAATAATTATTTTCTGTTGACTGAGCATTGTTTTTTTTTTTCTTTTGTTTTAGTCTGTATATTTATTTGATGTTTTAATTTATGGAAGAAAATTAGGTAATATGGCAACTTCATTTAGCGGCCAAATGAAACACCACTGTTAGAAATGGAGTTTGACTAAATGGCTTATTATGACAACACCATGTTTTCACGTACATTTTTACACTTAATATCATGTTCATTTCCCTCACAGCTCAATTGGTAAAGAACCTGCCAGCAATTCAGGAGACTCCAGTTCCATTCCTAGGTCTGGAAGATCTGCTGGAGAAAATGGAGAAGGAAATGGCAACCCACCCCAGTATTCTTGCTCCCTGGACAGAGGAGCCTAGTAGGCTGCGGTCCATGGCATTGCACAGAGTCGGACATGACTGAAGTGATTTAGCAGCAGCAGCAACAGCAGCAGCAGCAGCAGCAGCAGGAAAAAGGATAGGCTACCCATTCCAGTATTCTTGGGATTCCCTTGTGGCTCAGCTGGCAAAGAATCCTCCTGCAATGCGGGAGACCGGGTTTGATCTCCAGTATTCTGGCCTGGAGAATTCCATGGACTAGTCCACAAGTTGCAAAGAGTCCAACACAACTGAGTGACTTTCACTTTTCAGTGTTCATTTCAAAGCAATACTTACTGCTTGCAGTAAAGCAAGCATCTGGAAGACCATTTATGCAGATCATGTTAAGAGAGTAAGATAATTCCTTTTAGCATTGGGATTTCAGTAGAAAGTACATCAATTTTCTCATATCAATGTTAATTTTTAGTATATCCCCAATTGGGTTGCCTCAGTTTCCAAAGTGGAGAAAGCGATGGCACCCCACTCCAGTACTCTTCCCTGGGAAGTCCCATGGATGGAGGAATCTGGTGGGCTGCAGTCCATGGGGTCGCAAAGAGTCAGACACGACTGAGTGATTTCACTTTCACTTTTCACTTTCATGCATTGGAGAAGGAAATGGCAACCTACTCCAGTGTTCTTGTCTGGAGAATCCCAGGGATGGGGGAGCCTGGTAGGCTGCCATCTCTGGGGCTGCACAGAGTTGGACATGACTGAAGCAACTTAGCAGCAGCAGCAGCAGCAGGTTCCAAAGAGACCCCTGGGAAGATGGTTTGTCATGTGTAGAGTGAGCCAATAAAAAAGTAGTTGGTATTTAACTTTATGATAGAAAAAAAAAATCTTCAACTTTATGTAGAGCTGGTTAATGCCTTTTTTTTTTTAACCAAAAGACACTAAACCTACAATTATCTCCCTTCCCATTGTCTACTATTGAAATGAAAATGAAACTGGAAAAAAAGAGTAGATAAGAAACCCAAACTGAGTTTGAAGGGAAGCCAATATGATGTTTTAGCTGAATGTGCCATCAGTTCTTTCATTTTTCTCTGTGCCTTTCAAAAAATATTAGGTTCAATAGGCCAGCATGAAGCATTGCTCTTTCCAAATAATACAGTGTTACATTACACAGTGTCTATTTGACAATCTAAGATAGAAAACATTCCTGAGTTAGTTATTAAAAATACAAAGAAGTAGCAAACTGGAAGGGAATGAGAAACAACAAAAGAGGTTCAAGGATGAAGTTGACTTTATTTTTAAAATAGTTATATCTACCATGAATAGAACTGAAATTTGTTGAATCTTCAGAACATTTGAATCTAATTGTTGTCCAACAACATAAAGGCATGATTCTACATTACATCCTTTTATCTTAGCTTTCTAGGATGTGTAGATCCATCATTGACTTCTTATGCATGAAATCATTGCTGAAATTTAGTAGAATTTTGCATATTTTATTTAATTTTGTATTTTTGCACAAAACTAGGAGTTTATGAATTTCAAATTTATTGGGAATCTAGTGAGAAAAATATTTAATTTGCTATTATAATCACTTTGGGCTTCCCTTGTGGCTCAGCTGGTAAAGAGTCCACCTGCAATGAGGGAGACCTGAGCTTGATTCCTGGGTTGGGAAGATCTGCTGGAGAAGGGATAGGCTACTCACTCCAGTATTCTTGGGATTCCCATGTGGCTCAGTTGGTAAAGAATCCACCTGCAATGCAGGAGACCGGGGTTTAATCCCTGAGTTGGGAAGATCCCCTGGAGAAGGGAACAGCTACCCTCTCCAGTATCCTGGCTTGGAGAATTCCATGGACTGTATAGTCCATGGATCACAAAGAGTGGGACACAGATTGAGTGACTTCCACACTTCATTTATAACCACTTTGATCTGGAAAACCTGAAATCTATGTTCAATGAATTCATGAGTCCAATCTTTTCTCTTTGTCTCAGTTGCTGCCACTCAAGGCATCATCACTTATCTGATGAAGGATTATCATAGCCCCTGCATATATGCTATATGTATATATAGGCTTGCCTGGTGGCTCAGTGGTAAGGAATCTGCCTGCCAATGCAGGAGATGTGGGTTCAATCCCTGGGTAAGGGAAATGACAGCCTGCTCTAGTATTCTTGTCTAGGAAATCCCATGGACAGAAGAGGATGACAGACTACAGTCCACAGAGTTGCAAAGAGTTTCACATGACTTAGCAACTACATAATAAAAACAATATGTATATATAGTATGTATACTGTGTGTGTGTGTGTGTGTGTGTGTGTGTGTGTGTGTGCTAGTTGTTCAGTTGTGTCTGTTTACAATCCTATGGACTGTAGCACACCAGGCTTGTCTGTTCATGGGATTCTCCAGGCAAGAATACTGGAGTGGGTTGCCATGCCCTCCCCCAGGGAATACATATCCTATATACACACTACATATGTGTAATATATATATATATATATATATATATATATATATATATAAAAATTACATTTGCAAACAAATTTTTTTTTCGACTTTCACCTTCAATCCATTCTCCAGTAGTGACATACTCTGGTTGTGTCAGGCATAGCACAAATACTTTAAAAAACTCACAGCTGCACTAGTAACAACAATACACCAGGCTAAACAGAGCATTGTGTGTTTTCACTCTGTTTTTATCTCTATCCTAAACATGGGCAACCTCTCTACTCACCTGTCTGTGCCAGCCAGTTTATTTTTTCTCAGTTCTTCTAAAATATTATGCTGAGCCCTGCTTAAAGACCTTCTTATATTCATTTCCTCTATCAGGATTGCTCTTCCTAAACTCTTCACACTAATGTGTCCTTATCTTTCAGGTAACAGATTAGATATCACCTTTTCCCAAAAAAAAGAAGGCAATGGCACCCCACTCCAGTACTCCTGTCTGGAGTATCCCATGGACAGAGGAGCCTGGTAGGCTGCAGTCCATGGGGTCGTGAAGAGTCGGACACAACTGAGCGACTTCACTTTCACTTCACTTTCCCCAAAAAGCTTTTTCTAACTGGTTCCCCGTGATTAACAACTAAAGTAGAAAGACAGTCTATTTATTTCACAAAATTTACAGTTATTTGTAATGACATCTATGCCTATTTTTCTTGACATTTTTATTTTGTGTCTCCCAGCAACCGTTTAGCTGGGTCTGGTCTTTCTTGAAGTCTTTTTCATTTACTTGGATGCAGAAAGCCTAGGACCTTGGAAGTAATTAGAAACTCAGAATGCCTTTTATCAAGTGAAAAGATTTTAGATTAAAGGAGATAATTACTAAAAGCTTTTGATATTAAATTAATGCTTTAAAAACGTAAAGAAGTTAATCACAAATCTAGTAAATTTAGCTTCATCACATTTTTGCTATTCTTCATTGCCATATCTAAGATCGGTTACAATAAAAATGGCCAATATAATATATCGTTATAGGAAATCTTTGTTTTGTAAAACTTTGCTTTTATATTTCTATATTTTAATAACACTATCAATTTTTAAATGAGAAACTCTGTTGAGCCAGAGTCTTGCTCCTTTCCTTATTTTCTTTTTTAGAAATATTTAAATTAATTGATTGATGGCTGTGCTGGGTCTTCGTTGCTGTACACGCTTTGCTCTAGCTGGGTGCTCGGGCTTCTCACTGCAGCGTCTTCTCTTCTCAATGGAGCGGAGGCTCTAGGGTGAGGGCTTCAGGAGTTGTGGCACACGGGCTCAACAGTTGCACCTTCTGGGCACTAGAGCATAGGCTCAATAGTTGTCGTGCAGGGATTAGTTGCTGAGCAGCATGTGGGGTCTTCCTAGATCAGGGAACAATTGAGCAACCAAGGCAGTCCCTTCTTCTTGTTTACTTTTTAAAATTCTTTTGGATTTGGCTTAGGTTGGATTGGCTTTTGTTACTTTTTTTCTTATATTTGCAATTTCTTTACATCTAAAATATAGTAAACATTGCCAGCTCAGTACCATAAATGGTCATGCCAAGGCTATCTTACTAGTTAGGGAGACTGAACGTAAACATGTGCAATGCTCAGCACAAAGAAGACAGAAAACTTTGTTTCAGAAAAAAATTGTCCTCATTTGTCATTATTTTACTCTTTAGTGTGTATCAGTGAATTATTTCAGGTGGATGCTTCCCTTTGATGATATAACACAGATATGTTGCAATCATGCATTTTAGTAAAAGAGAAACTCAAAGCAGTTTCAATAAAATATGACAAATCTGTGAAGACATTTATGAAACACCTTTATATATAGATAAACTAAATTTTAGACAGTAAAAATGATTATGTTGTTTATTTGAAAACCTCAGCCATAATATTTAAAAAAAATCCCCTTTTCCATATGTTACCATTATTTTTATTTCAAGCCATTAGTTAATCCATATGTTGCAACTGTACCATAATTTTTGGTTTACTAATATGAAACCTTTGCTTGATTTTAAAACTGTAGGGAAAGAAGTATTATAGGGCTAAGCAAATAATTACTGTCTCTGTCCTTTACATGTTTTTCAAAGATAAAGAAAAGAAAAATTTGTGTTTATAAGTATACATTATAGAAATTAAATAATGTAATCTAAAAATAATGTAAACATTTTTTAAAAGTCTGGTTTTTTTTCAAATTCTTTTTATAAGGCTATGTTTAGCATTCACTTCTTTTTTTAGTTCAATGTAGATATTAAGCAACCAAAACCTTGAGAAGATTTTTTAAAAGTCACTGCATTTATTGGAATTTTTTTAGGTGCTCTCTGATCTCATTAATAACAATTTTTATTTTAATTTATGAGATGAAATTCTCCTTAAATATAACTAAAACAGATGAGATTTACTACTGACAGTTGTTGATATGTTTTACTATTACATTATCATTACCATGGACACCATGCAATTCAGCAGAGAAAATATGGCCAAAGTTAAAGAGGCTTAGGATTTTGCCTTGATTAACATTGAGACTACAGGGAAATATTTTTTCCTCTATATGTTTTATTGATAATGTTATTTTTGTTTGGATCATAATTATAAATAGTCTTCACTGTATATATGAACAGCACCATATTCTGTAAAACCTATAACTTTTACAAGAAAATACAGAACAAATTTCTGAGATTTTGATTCAAACACAAAAAAAATCACAAACCATTGAAAAGTGATAAATTCTGATAAACTGATATTCATTCAAGTTTATGAAATCTATTTTTCAAACAATACTGCTAAGAAAGTTAAGAAAGAGAAAAAGAAACTGATGTATTTTTAAAATACCTACCTGGTAAATGATATAATGTATATAAAACATATGCATTAATATAATAATAAATACTAACACATCCAAATACATATATATAAATACATAATTATGTGAAAAACATATGTCAGGCATTTCACTAGAAAGGAGAAACAAATAGCAATAGGAAATATGCTCAAAATAATTACTAATGAAATATGAATTAAAGTCACTATTAAATATCAAACATATCCATTAGAATGGTAAAACTAAACAAAAGAAAACAAAAACTAAACAAGGCACAAAAAAACTCTAGCTAGAAATGCCATACTGGAGGAGATGAGGAAAACCTAGAATTGTTACTTTGCTCTACTACAAAGTTGGAAAATAGTTGGACAGTTTCTTATTAAGATACCATATGTTGTTCTTAGTTGCTCAATTGTGTCTGACTCTTTGAGACCCCATGGACTATATACCATACAACACAGCAATTCCACTGATAACTGTTTTCTTATGAAGAGTGAAAATATATGTTCGCAAAAAGACTTGTGTTGAAAAAAAAAACAAATATCCATCAATTTGGTGAGTTCAGTTCAGTTGCTCAGTCGTATCTGACTCTTTGTGACCCCATGAATCGCAGCACGCCAGGCTTCCCTGTCCATCACCAACTTCCAGAATTCACTCAGACTCATGTCCATCGAGTCAGTGATGCCATCCAGCTATCTCATCCTCTGTCGTCCCCTTCTCCTCCTGCCCCCAATCCCTCCCAGCATCAGAGTCTTTTCCAATGAGTCAAAATCACTGCAGATGGTGACTTCAGCCATGAAATTAAAAGCCGCTTACTCCTTGGAAGAAAAGTTATGACCAACCTAGATAGCATATTCAAAAGCAGAGATATTACTTTGCCGACTAAGATCTGTCTAGTCAAGGCTGTGGTTTTTCCAGTAGTCATGTATGGATGTGGGAGTTGAACTGTAAAGAAGGCTGAGCACCAAGAGTTGATCTTTTGAACTGTGATGTTGGAGCAGACTCTTGAGAGTCCCTTGAACTGCAAGGAGATCCAACCAGTCCATTCTGAAGGAGATTGGCCCTGGGATTTCTTTGCAAGGAATGATGCTGAAGCTGAAGCTCCAGCACTTTGGCCACCTCATGGGTAAAAATATATGACATATTCGTAAAAGGAATATAACTCAGGAAAAAAAAAAGTAAGTGAATGAATGGATGAAACTGAATAACTGACAAACTGGATATATCTCAAAAGTATTATGCTAAATTAAAGAAGACAAAGATAGGAAAATGTATGTCCTGTAATTCCATTTATATGATGTTCTGAGGAAAAAGGCAATATTAAAAAAGAGCAATAATTGTCAAGAACTGAGGGCAGAAGCAGAGGATTGACTAAAAAGGAGCATTAAGCATCTCTTTGGAGTAATGGAAGTATTCTCCATTTTGATTGTGATGGTGGTTACAGCTGTAAATGTTTGCCAACACTAATAATTTTGTCATTAAAAGGGTACTTATAATAGGATGCAAAATATACCCCAAAATCCAGGAGAAATACTAGTGATTATGTTAGTCATATAATTTTCAGTAGCAAGAATATACATGTCTATAAAATAATATAGTGTCATGTAACTAATGCTCAATATTCTCCAAGCCAGGCTTCAGCAGTACATGAACCCTGAGCTTCCTGATGTTCAAGCTGGCTTTGGAAAGGGAGAAGAACTAGAAATCAAATTGCCAACAAAGCTAGATCATTGAAAAAGCAAGAGAATTCCAGAAAAAACATCTATTTCTGCCTTATTGACTATGCCAAAGCCTTTGACTGTGTGGATCACAATAAATTGTGGGAAATTCTGAGAGAGATGGGAATACCAGACCACCTGATCTGCCTGTTGAGAAACCTATATGCAGATCAGGAAGCAACAGTTAGAACTGGACATGGAACAACAGACTGGTTCCAAATAGGAAAAGGAGTACGTCAAGGCTGTATATTGTCACCCTGCTTATTTAACATATATGCAGAGTACATCATGAGAAATGTTGGGCTGGAAGAAACGCAAGCTGGAATCAAGATTGCTGGGAGAAATATCAATCACCTCAGATAAGCAGACACCACCCTTAAGGCAGAAAGTGAAGAGGAACTAAAAAGCCTCTTGATGAAAGTGAAAGAGGAGAGTGAAAAAGCTGGCTTAAAGCTCAACATTCAGAAAACTAATATCATGGCATCTTGTCCCATCACTTCATGGGAAATAGTTGGGGAAACAGTGTCAGACTTTATTTTGGGGGGGGGGCCTCCAAAATCATTGCAGATGATGACTGCAGCCATGAAATTCAAAGACACTTATTCCTTGGAAGAAAAGTTATGACCAACCTAGATAGCATATTCAAAAGCAGAGACGTTACTTTGCCAACAAAGGTCTGTCTTGTCAAGGCTATGGTTTTTCCAGTAGTCATGTATGGATGTGAGAATTGAACCTTGAAGAAAGCTGAATGCTGAAGAAGTGATGCTTTTGAACTGTGGTGTTGGAGAAGACTCTTGAGAGTGCCTTGGACTGCAAGGAGATCCAACCAGTCCATTCTGAAGGAGATCAACCCTGGGATTTCTTTGGAAGGAATGATGCTAAAGCTGAAACTCCAGCACTTTGGCCACCTCATGTAAAGAGTTGACTCATTGGAAAAGACTCTGATGCTGGGAGAGATTGGGGGCAGGAGGAAAAGGGTACGACAGAGGATGAGATGGCTGAATGGCATCACCAACTGGATGAACATGGGTTTGGGTGAACTCTGGGAGTTGGTGATGGACAGGGAGGCCTGGTGTGCTACGATTCATAGGGTTGCAAAGAGTCGGACATGACTGAGTGACTGAAATGAACTGAACTGAACTGAACTAAAAGATGTTTATTTGCTATACTGTTTGAGGAACTTTCCAATAGACCTTGCTGGAAGTGGTGATAGTGCTATCCTAATAGATGTGTTTCATATCTCATTGTGATTTTAGTTTGCATCTCAAGGGGAAGTGGGTAGAGAACTATGAAAATATATGTGGGAAGAAGATGCTGTGATTTAGATTATTCCTATTATTGTGACAGTTTTAAAACACAATTATTAAAGTTTGGGGTAAAGTGGAGTTAGTCATGTCCTACTCTTTGCGACCCCATGGACTGTAGCCTACCAGGTTCCACCATCCATGGGATTTTCCAGGCAAGAGTGCTGGAGTGGGATGCCATTTCCTTTTCCAGGAGATCTTCCCAACCCAGGGATTGAACCCAGGTCTTCCACACTGTAGGCAGATGCTTTACCATCTGAGCCACCAAGGAAGTCCCTAAAGCCTGGGGAAGTTAAGGTCAAATTCACAGGAGAAGGACCTCAAATTAGTAGTGGCTTAAAATTGGCTGATTCATGTCAATGTATAGCAAAATGAATATAGTATTGTAAAGCAAAACAAAATAAAAAATAAAAATTAAAACTTATGAAAAAAAAGTCACAAAAAAATAAAATAAAATAAAATATCTTTCCTTTATAAAGCGTCCAGATTCTACAAACCATACATCTGTCAGAGAAAATGTTCAAATAACTGAATAGCAGTTCATGTTTTCATGCTTAGCAAAGCAAACAAAGCAAGGTGAGAAAATAGGGTTTATAGAAAATGCTGGACTGTATCCTAAGATTGGTTTTCCTGGCAGCATTTAAACACAACTAGGAAACGTTCCATAGCCTAGTGATGGTTCAGTAAACATCTCTGGGCAGACTCATTTCTGCTGTATCATAACACTTCAGGCTGTGCTAATGCAGCCCTACAAATAAGCATTGCTGAGGGAATGTCAGTGTGTGTTGGGGTATTGACAAGTGAAAAGGAACTGGGCTATTTAAGCCTTTTTATCCAACCAACACAGGATAATACTGATTTTTTTTTTAAGTCCATCAAATATTCAGCAGTGCCTTCCCTATAATTTCTGTCTAGTGAAGGTCACTCCCTGGGTCTCAGATATCACAAAGTCTCTCTGTCCCATTAGCTGCTCCCTCTTTTCAATACACAAACACCACAATTAATGACTTCTTTCAAATATCCCTGTATTAGGGTATTTAATGAGATTAATTGCATCTGATCTCCTATAATGATTGTTATTTACTGCTGCTAATTATTTTTATTTTTGGCAGTTTTATTGACCATTGTAATAAATGATTATTTTTCATTCTTAATATGATAATTAACTGATATTTTTCATATTTTATGTAATTAAAATCTCATAATTTATTCTATTATTTGCTTCTACTCTAAATATTTCTACTCTTTTAATAAAAATATAATTTTCTTCTAAGAGCAAAATATAGAAGGAAAGAAATTCTCACCATTTTGAGCTGTCTGAAACAAAATTGTTGCTGGAACCACATCAAGGCTCTTGCTAAAGATTTGCTGCTTATATCATTTGTATTTACAAGAAGTCAGAGTACGGTTTGAATTGAATCCTCCCAATTAATGAACTTTAGCAATAAAATCAGCTTCTCTCCATCTATAGTAATCATTTACTTTTCTATAAATGGATCTTCATTTAAAGTGGGAAAGGCAGATATTAGAAGAAATTGCTGTACATTATTTGAACACATTCAGCATCATGGCACAACAGGGAGTATATTACATAGTAAGACCTCTTTGAACTGAACATTCATTGGTGGTGGTCTTTCAGTTGCTAATTGTGTATTACTCTTGCGACCCTATAGTTTGTACTCTGTTCCTCTGTCCATGGGACTCACCAGGCAAGAGTAGAGTGGGTTGCTATTTCCTTCTCCAGGGGATCTTCTAGACTCAGGAATTGAACCTGTGTCTTCTGCATTGCAGGCCGATTCTTTAAAAACTGAGCTACAAGGGAAGTCCAACTGAGCAATAGTACTGCTTTAATCATTTAGAAAGAAACACAGGCTTGTCTTAGAGAAAGAAAAGCCAATTAGATAGATGACTTTGACTCCTAGCCTACAGCCTGACTTACACACATGTAAATATACTACCATTTACATTATATATTTGTGAGAAATATTGAGTAGATTTTATTTGCCCTTAATATCATCCTTGCATCTATCCTAAAACCTCACTACTACCTTGATTGTTATTCTCTGCTTTGGACCCTGAGCATCACACTATTTTAATTGCCCCAGAAGCCACACAACTATGAACTTTCTAGATCACATTTCAAGCCACATTAGGCTACATCTTAACATTAGCTTACACTCCATCTGTTTTTGAATTTCCAGTGAGGAAAGAGTACCTTAGAATATAGATAGAAGTTCTAGAAGACTATGTATTAGTATTTCACAATATACAGATGCTAATACACATGGAGACCTCATGGGAGAGAGAGAGGTTAGAACATATGAGTTCAACCCTGTTGACTCCAGGCAAGCTCTTCTAGACTTGAACAAAAGACAGTATGTCAATACTGTTTCTATAGTGGTTCATACTGTTCTTCCTTGGGTAACATTTGAAGACTGCAAATTACTCCTTACTATTGCACTGTTCATTTCCTTGTACCATATTCCAGTCACACTGAGCCAGCTTCTAAAACATTAAAAGTATGAATTAACTCTAACTCAATGCTTTACTAATATAACAAATGCTTATTGAACACGTGCTATGTTCCAGTTACTTGACTATGTAGTGGAGATACAAAAAAATATTCAGTATCTCCAAGAAAAGGTGCCATAAAAACAAGTCCTTCAGGTTGCACAGATAATTGCACTCTTCATAAGTTTCAGCTATGCATTCTCAAGGCCACAGATACCACACTGCTCTTATCAGCCTGCAGTAACTAAGTGTCCAGGCGAACACACTCAGTACACAGGTACTTATCTATCCAGGAAAATCTCGTCAGTTAACTAAAAGCTGTAGGAAATACCAACTACACATCAGATGTGCCCAGATATTTATGGATCCTCAGCTCAGTTCAGTCGCTCAGTTGTGTCTGACTCTTTGCAATACCATGGACTGCAGCACTCCAGGCTCCCCTGTCCATGACCAATTCACAAAGCCTACTCAAACTCATGTCCATTGAGTCAGTGATGCCATCCAACCCTCTCATCTTCTATCATCCCCTTCCTCTCCTGTCTTCAATCTTTACCAGCATCAGGGTCTTTTCAAATGAGTCAGTTCTTTGCATCAGGTAACCAAATATTGGAGTTTCAGCATCAGCATCAAACCTTCCAGTAAATATTCAGGACTGATTTCCTTTAGGATTGACTGGCTGGATCTCCTCACAGTCCAAGGAATTCTCAATTCTGGATCCTAGAGAAAGACACATATTTTATGTTAAATCTCTATCTATCAGTCCCTCTGTATGTGTCTGCTTGGGCATGTGTACATTTCTCTTGCATAAGCAAAAAATGTATCAGAAATTTACCTCAGACAGTTTTCTTGATATGAAAAATTAAATAAAAAAAACAATTCATTAAAAGATTAAAAAAAATCATTAGCTCTGAAAAAAACTAGCAGAAAAACACTTTCTGATGCCAAAGCTCATTTGGCAGGAGCAAATTTTCCTTCAAGGCACAGATCTTTTTTTAAGGTAGTTGAAAAAAAGCAATTTACTTAGAAAAATTGCTATACATTGCAGTAACTATCTTCCAAACCATTAATGTTAATGTAAACATTTGTTTTGATTGTTAGTAATAGCACAATAAACTTCCACAGAAGGATATAAATAGATTGCTTTGCATGTAATGGGAAGTAGACAATTGCCCAGAAATCATCAACAATATTTCACTGATTACAATATTTTACAATAGGAAACCTATCAAAATCCTGTAGTTTATATCACACTGGAGATATCGGTCATGAAAAAAAAAAAAAAGGCCCAGAGGAAATTACTTTTCATATTATCCTTGTAATAACCTGCCGTGAAATATGGTTTGTGATTAATAAAGATTCAGTTTGCTAAGATTACAATCCATGAAAGGGAAAGCATTGGAAAAAAAGTCCAGACCTAAAGCTGAACTATAATATTTAATTCAATAGGATGGAGGAAATCTAAATAAGAGGAAAAAGAAATTACTAGGAGGATCTACATTAGAGTAGATGCTTACTGTTTGTATTTAGGAGGCTCTGTACCTTTATATCCATTAAATAATTGCATGTAAATTGAGTCATGTGGAAGGGATAAAGTTTAATAATGTCCTGTTTTATGTATCACAAGTACAGAGCTAACCTGTCGATCATCTATTGTAATTGAGAGCATCCTTCGCTTCAGATGAAAACAGCCCCTATGGTTCAATTTATGCTCTAATTGCTCTTACCATCTCTCCTAATGGAAACAAGCCAAATCATCTGTCATATGGAGCCAACTTCTCATATTATGATGCATATTTTGATTAAAAGCCCTTTTAAAAAATAAAAACACAGTTTCCTAATAATACCAAAATACTTCACTCTTTTTTTTTTTTTTTTTGTCATGGAAGCTCCCCTTCCAGTTACACTGTATCCTGAAAAATAAAGTTAACTGAAAAATGTGGAAATGCAATTATTTTTGATAGAGAAATTTTCAGCATGTAAGAGAAGGTTTTTAAAATGGAATTTTTGTTTTTGTACTATATTTTTTTTCTGCCATCTCACTCTGTCCTGCCTCAGAGCAGACAGAAAATGCTGCAGAGTGACTTATTATAGGGCAAGAATTGATGAATTAAAATGTGCACGTGTCTCTTCATCTAACAATATGCACACCAGTGGCATTTATTTGTGATCGATGTAGCCTTTAAGTGAAGGTTTAATCACCCTTGCTGCTTATATTCCTGTCTTTGAAAGAGATTTAAGAATTGTACAGCCATTGAGGAGAATAGTATGGAGATTCTTTAAAAGCTAAAGACAGAGCTACTATATGATCCAGCAATCACACTCCTGGGTATATATCCAGAGAAAACTGTATTTAGAAAAGACACATGCACTCAAATATTCATTAATAAGAGGTGGCAAGAATACACAGAAGAACTATACAGAACAGGTCTTAACGACATGGATAACCACAATGGTGTGATCACTCACCTAGATCAGACATCCTGGATAACCGATTCACTTTGTTGTACAGCAGAAACTAATACAGCATTCTAAATTAACTATATTCCAATAAAAAATGTTTCCAGTTAATAAAAAAATTAAGAGCAGAAAATAAAACAAACAAAAACATGGGCTTGTATTCCCTGAGAGAGAAGGCAGTGGCAGATTTGCAGCTAAAGTTTGACAAGACAAAGGCCGGTGGTTTGGTCCTCTTGATGTGCTTGCATTCTAAGTCCTCCCTGGTGCCATCATATCTCTGATGATTAGTCAAAGCATTTTACCAGGTCAGTGTAATCTATCATCAACTATTTTCTAAACAATATTTCTGAGATATGAACCTAAGCCTTCAAAACGAGTATTCAGATTAAATAAAAACACAGATTTTTTTTTTTTTTCCTTATGGTGAAAACTTCAGGTCTGTTTTTTTACAATTTTTTTTTTTTTTTTTACAAAATTACAAATCCTGTACCACAAGAGGTTTGGATTGAACTTCACTAAATGTGCATAGCTTCCATCTTCTTAACATATCCATTTTCCCCCGTCTCCTGTGTGGCATGATTTTGAAAGTCATAAGAGCTGGATCAGCCCTCTCCCTCCCAGGAAGTTATTCCAGCTTGTTCTAGCCTGCAAGATAAACCAAGATTATAATTGCCCTTGTACTTAACATTTAAGTTTCTTNTGCATAGCTTCCATCTTCTTAACATATCCATTTTCCCCCGTCTCCTGTGTGGCATGATTTTGAAAGTCATAAGAGCTGGATCAGCCCTCTCCCTCCCAGGAAGTTATTCCAGCTTGTTCTAGCCTGCAAGATAAACCAAGATTATAATTGCCCTTGTACTTAACATTTAAGTTTCTTTTGACGCAGTCTCACTTTGCCTAAGTTTTACTGATTTGATAAAGAGGTACGGAAGTCAGACTTTTTAAAATGATTACTCCATGTCAAGAGCTTTATACTTTTATAATGGATTATACCTTCTTGTAAAATTACTGTAATTATATCTACTGTTTCAAAAAATGAAGTAGGAATTCAGAAAGATATGTGAAATAGTTCAGGTCTCTGAATGAGTCTGTTTTGTGTTCACTCAAGAGCTCATTCTCTTGCAGTATGGATGCACATTGATTCTTATAAAATATAAAATTTCTATGTTTTCATTCAAGCTCCTGCTAAGCCATGCCACATTATTATTATTTTTTAGAGTCATCTATCTAGGCACAAACAAAGAAATTTGTATTTACTTTAGTCATTCTATATTTGGCTTTGATACATTCTTTCCATATATCAATGCCATTAAAGTATTTGAATATCCCTACTTATTAACTAGCATTATATCTCATTCTTCTTGTTTCAGATCTCCTGAAATGTTGTACCTTGAAATACAAAATGAAGCAGGGCAAAGGCTAATAGAGTTTTGTCAAGAATGCACTGGTCAAAGCAAACACCCTCTTCCAACAACACAAGAGATGACTCTATACATGAACATTACCAGATGATCAATATCAAAATCAGATTGACTATATCCTTTGCTGCCAAAAATGGAGAAGCTCTATACAGCTGGCAAAAACAAGACTGGGAGCTGACTGTGGATCATACTATGAACCCTTATTGCAAAATTCAGACTTAAATTGAACAAAGTAGGGGAAACCACTAGGCCATTCGGGTATGACTTAAATCAATCCTTTTCAATTATATGTGGAAATGACAAATAGACTCAAGGTATTAGATCTGATAGACAGAGTGCCTGAAGAATTATGGACAGAGTTTCATAACAATGTACAGGAGACTGTGATCAAAAACAATTCCCAAGAAAAAGAAATGCAAAAAGGCAAAGTGGTTGTCTGAAGTGGCCTTGCAAATAGCTGAGAAGATAAGAGAAGCAAAAGGGAAAGGAGAAAACAAAAGATATATCCATCTGAATGGAGAGTTCCAAAGAATAGCAAGGAGACATAAGAAAGCCTTCCTAAGTGATCAATGCAAAGAAATAGAGAAAAACAACAAATAGGAAAGACTAAGATCTTTTCAAGAAAATTAAAGATACCAAGGGAACATTTCATGCCAAGATGGCCTCAATAAAGGACAGAAATGATATGAACCTAACAAAAGCAGAAGATATTTTTAAAAAGGTGGCAAGAATACACAGAAGAAATGTATAAAAAAGATCTTCATGACCCGGATAACCATGATGGTGTGTTGACTCACCTAGATAGAGCTAGATATCCTGGAATGCGAAGTCAATTGGGCCTTAGGAAGCATGACTATGAACAAAGCTTGTGGAAGTGATGGAATTCTAGCTGAGCTATTTCAAATCCTAGAAGATGATGTGGTGAAAATGCTGCACTCAATATGCCAGCAAATTTAAAAAACTCAGCAGTGGTCACAGGACTGGAAAGATCAGCTTTCATTCCAATCCCAAAAAAAGCAATGCCAAATTATATTCAAACTACAGCACAATTACACTCCTGTCACACACTAGTAAAGTAATGCTCAAAATTCTCCAAGCCAGGCTTCAAGAGTATTTGAAACATGAATTTCCAGATGTACAAGATGGATTTAGAAAAGGTAGAGGAAGCAGGGATCAAATTGCCAACATCTACTGGATCATCAAAAAGCAAGAGAGTTCCAAAAAAACACCCACTTCTCCTTGACTGACTATGCCAAAGCCTTTTACTGTTTGAATCACAACGAATTGTGGAAAATTTACCTAAAGAGTTGAGAATACCAGACCACCTTACCTGCATTCTGCAAAACCTCTTTGAGGGTTAAGGAGGAACAGTTAGAACTGGACATGGTTCCAATTTGAGAAAGGAGTACATCAAGGCTCTATATGGACACCTTGCTTCAGTTCAGTTCAGTCACTCAGTTGTGTCCCACTCTTTGCGACCCCATGAATTGCAGCATGCCAGACCTCCCTGTCCATCACCAACTCCTGGAGTTCACT
>SJYA01006593.1:5997-35717 GCA_006410615.1 Neotragus moschatus
TTTTTTTTTTTTTTTTTTTTTGCCTGTGAATGTCCAAGTTCCAGTGCCATTTGTTGGAAAGGTCGTATTGTTCTCTATTATGTTCCACTGATTTATGGGTCTGTCCTCCCCCAAAGCCACACAATCTTAATTACTATAGTTATATAAATAGTAAAACCATGAAGACAGATTCCTCCTGCTTCATCCTTTCCCAGAATTGTTTTAGCTAGTCCAGTCCCTTTTCCGTTCCACATAAATTTTAGAACAATCTTATCTATATCTTTAAAAGAAATTTCTGGGATTTTAATGGGAATTGTGTAAAACCTGTCAATCATTTTGAGGAGAACTGACATCTTTATTATGTTGTTTCTTCCAATCCACAAACACTGTATGTTTCTCCATCCATTTAGAGTCACAGTGTTATATATATGTTCAGCTTTAGTAGAAACTGCTTGTTTTCAGTGGTGAGTATACCTGTTTACCCTTGAAGAAGGGAATGGCTACCCACTCCAGTATTCTTGCCTGGAGAATCCCATGGACAGAGGAGCCTGGAAGGCTACAGTCCATGGGGTCACAAAGAGTCAGACATAACTGAGCAACTAACAGACACATACACACACCAATTTACACTCCCATCAGTAACATATGAGAGTCCCAGTTCCTCCACATCCTTATCAACACTTTTCATTCTGGTTATTCTGGTGGGTGTGTAGTGGTGGTGTTGCATTTTGGGTTTGCATTTCCTTGATGACTGGTCTTAGTCACTCAGTTGTGCCTGACTCTTTGTGACCCCATGGACTGTAGCACAAGGCTCCTCTGTCCATGGAGATTCTCCAGGCAAGAATACTGGAGTGGGTTGTCACACCCTCTTCCAGGGGATATTCCCAACCCAAGGATCCCAGGTCTCCGGCATTGCAGGTGGATTCTTTACCATCTGAGCCACCAGAGAAGCCCCCCTTGATGACTAATTACACATTATTTTTTATGTATACTGTTACATTTTATGGTTATTTTTATTATTTTCTTTTTTCTAATTTTATTGACATTGAAATAAATTTTATTTTTAATAAAATACATTATTTTATTAATTTATAAATAAATTTATTAATTATAAATAAAAATTTAAATTACATAATATTTTATAATTTTAAAGTATATAAATGTGATGATTTGATATACGTGTATATACTGTGAAATGATTACTCAATAATTGTAGTTAACACCCATCACCTCACAGTTACAATTTTTTTCTTGAAATCAGCACTTTTAAGATCTACTCTCTCAGCAACTTTTAGCTATATAATACAGTTTGATTAACTATAGCTATCATGTACATCATCAGGATTTCCCTGTAGCTCTGATGATAAAGAATCTGCCTGTAGTGCAGGAGACCTGGGTTCGATCCCTGGGTCAGGAAGACCCTCTGGAGAAGGGAGTGGCCACCCACTCCAGTATTCTTGCCTGGAGACTCCCACGGACAGAGGACCCTGGCAGGCTGTAATCTGTGGGGTCACAAAGAGTCAGACACGACTGAGCGACTAACACTATTGCTATCATGTACATCATATCCCAGAACTTATTTATGTTATTACTGGAAGTTTATACCTTTTGATCACCTTCTAATTCCTCCAGCCCCATCCTACAAATCTGATCTGTTTCTATGAATTTTTTTAGATTCTATATATAAGTGAAATGATAGAGTATTTGTCTTCCTCTGATTTATTTAACTTAGCATAACGCTCTCAAGCTCCATCCATTTTGTCACAAATGGTCATATTTCCTTTTTTTTTTTTAATGGATGAATACTGTTCCACTGTATACATAAATACTACATTTTCTTTATCCATTCATCCTTTGACAGACACTGTTTGTTTCCATATCTTGACCATTGTTGATAATGCTGCAAGGAACATGTAAGTACAGATATCTCCTTGAGATATTGATTTCATTCTCTTTGGATATATACCCAGAGGTAGAATTGCTGGATCATAAGGTAGTTTTATTTTTAATTTTTTGAGGAATCTCTGTACTGTTTTCTGTAGTAACTGTACCAATTTACATTCCCACCAACAGTGGAAAAGGGTTTCCTTTTCTCCACCTCCTTGCTGCACTTGTTATTTCTTGTCTTTTTGATAATAGCCATTCTAATAAGTGTGAGATAACACCTCATTGTGGTTTTGCTAAGTGATGTTTGCCCAGGGATTTTTGTTGTACTCATGTGAGAGAAAAAGGGAAAAGTATGTCCACTCTATCTCCTTGAAAGTGGAAGTTCTTGTTTTGGTATTTTTAGTTTGTTTTGGGCTTTGCACAATTATATGCATGTTTCTGCCACTGGGCAGAGAAAGCATTAATGAAACTTTCTGGTGATGATTTATGTAAACTGGCAATAATTTTGAAGACATTAGCATCAATGATTCTTTTCCACATTTATTCTGACCTTTATCAGAGAATGAAAATGCATTCATACATTTCTCAATTGGTTATCGAATGTTTACTATGTACCAGCCACTGTGTTTCACTCTGGATGTAGAATAATGAACAAAGCATTGTCCTTGCTCTCAAGAAGTTTATGGTCTAAAAGGAGAAACAGAGAAGTGATACTTTAATACACTGTACAGTAGTAATCGCCATAATAAGAATATACCCATAGGATATATGTATATGTGTGGCTGATTCACTTTGCTGTCCTACAGAAACTGACACAGCAGTGTAAAGCAACTGTACTCCTATAAAAAAAAGAAACATATAAAAGAATATTGAGTATAGCATTCATGGTTTCAGATATCTACAAATCAATAAAAAGCAGCTAAGGGAAACCTTGAAATATAAATCTAGAAGCCTCAGATGGGCTGAGATTCATGCTTGAGAATAGCAAAGGAAAAGTGAGTTTGGAGGAAAGAACATGAAAAAGAATGAATATAAGTATATGTATAAATGAATCACTTTGCTATACACCTGAAATTGACACAGTATGGTAAATCAACTATACTTCAAAATATAATAAAATTAATTAAAAATTAAAAAAATAACTTGCTTTAACTAGGTGAATTCTAACTTAGATCACATTAAGTTAATTAAATTAATGTAATTAAAGCATCTAACCTAATTTGTTTTAGGTTCAGTGATAACACATAGGAGGGCTAGGGAGCCATGGAATTGTTTGTATATGAAAAAAAGGGTAGAAACCAACTCTTTCTAACTCAAAAATAAAGAAATGTAGGGATTTCCCTGGTGGTCCAGTGCTTGGGAGTGCACTTTCCAGAGCAGGGGACGCAGGTTCTATCCTAGGCTGGGGAAAGAAGATCCCACATGCGGTGGGGCAGCTGAGCCAGCGCACCACAACTAACGAACCCAAGTGCCTCAATGAAAGATCCTGCATGCCACAGCTAAGCCCAGACACAGTCAGGAAGAAATAAAGAAAGTTGTGAAAGGATACCGGTCCAAGTAGAATCAACAGAATAGATGGAGAAGTAGGCTTATAAAAAGACAGAAATCAGGGTGGATTTGAAAGGCTGGAAAATAGGAACCTAGGCAGGGTCTCTGAGCCAGAACAGTCCAGTCAGAACCCTGCCCCAGGCAAGGAGGAATCCCCATTTCTTTCCTCCTGACACTGTTTATTCAATATTCAAGTTTTAGAAAAAGGCATCTGATTGATCAGTTCAGGTCACAGTTCATCCACCCAACTGTACAAAGGCCAGGAGAGAAAGGAACTAACTCGCTTTAGGTTCAGTGATAACAGACAGACACTTGAGTTTACCATCTAGCCAAGGATACACAAAAAAAAGGGTTTATTCTCCAGAAGGCAATCAAGATACTAAAGGAAGAACACAGCCCAAGAAATGACCCAAGTCTGTGACAACAGCTAAGCAGAGACTGAGGCCTGGGGAAGACTTAGTTAATCTCAGGTGAGAAAAACATATGTTTAGGAAGAGCATGAGCAAAGCCTGGGACAAGAGGAGGTGTGGCGACTTTAGATGACTAAAGTAGTTCCTAATGGATGGGGCCCAGGGTTGGATGGGGTAGGCAGGGGATAAAGAGGCTGGGAACGGGAGACGATGATGTTAGGAAAACAGGGACAGAGTGACATTGCATCCAGAAGACAGGTGAAAAGCTTGAGGTTTATTCCTGAGGATGAGGGAGATGATAAAGTGTTTTATGTAGAGTTATGACATTTTTATTTTTGAGAAGTGGCTTTAGCCATCACAATAATTCAGGGAGAGATCAAAGTAGTGTGAACCAGGGTGATCCTGAATAGATAAAGAGCCATGATTTGTTACCACCTAGGAGCAGAGGAGGCAAGGGAGGAGGAGGATACAGGATGACTCCCAGGTTCTGACTTGAGTTACGGCGTGGACGAGAAAGCCACATACAGAGGAAGGGAACTGAGGTAGGAAAATGAAACTAAGGTGGCTGGACATGTTGAGTTTGAAGTAGATTGTTGAATGCATGGTTTTGAAAGTTGGGGAAGATAATTGAGGTTAGGTATCCTTCACCATACAGAAGCCCAAGTGACAAATGAAACATCCCAAGAATACCACCCAGGGCAAGAAGAGACCAGGCCCTAGGATCAAACCCTCACAGCACTGACACTCGAGAATGGGCTGAAGAAAAGCTGTAGCCAAGAGAATCACGAAGATAATCAGGAGGTAAGAGGGAAAACAGATGAGCGGTATCCAGGAAGCCAAAGAAAGGAGCTGCTTCTGCATGAGGAAATGGCCCAGTGGTGTCAGACATGGAGTAACGTAAGTAGGGTGTAGCGTCCACTCAATTTGTCAACAAGAGGTGGCTGGTGTATAAGAAGAGTCCAGATATTACTGGTTTAGGGGCCAGACTGCAGTGGACCAAGGGGGCAAGTAGGTGTGAGGAAATGGACACAGCACAGCCCATGAGCACTCAAACCTGCTGTACCAGAATCACCTGCGGAGCACTCTCTCCAAAGGCAAGTTTACACGATGTGTTTGTCTCCTACTACTGCTGGAACAAATGGCCACAAACTTAGTGGCTTCAGTTCAGTTTAGTTCAGTCGCTCAGTCATGTCCGACTCTTTGCGACCCCATGAATTGCAGGACACCAGGCCTCCCTGTCCATCACCAACTCCCAGAGTTCACTCAAACTCATACCCATCAAGTCAGTGATGCCATCCAGCCATCTCATCCTCTGTCGTCCCCTTCTCCTTCTGCCCCCAATCCCTCCCAGCATCAGTCTTCTAATCAGTCAACTCTTCGCATGAGGTGGCCAAAGTATTGAAGTTTCAGCTTTAGCATCATTCCTTCCAAAGAAATCCCAGGGCTTAAAGCAATACAAATATCTCACAATTCTGTAGGTCAGAAGTCCTCCAGGGTCTCACTGGACCAAACCAAAGATATCAACAGAGCTGCGTTTCTTCTAGAGACTCCAGGGAAAATCTGTTTTCTTACTTTTCGCAGCTTCTAAAGGCCCCCTTCATCCATCTTCAAAGCCAGCAATTTTGCTTCTCTCTGTTTCTTCCATAGTAACGTCTTCTTACCCTCTTCTTCTGAGGCCTTTCCCACTTTTAAAGACCCCAGTGATTACCTGGATAATTCAGAACAACTCCACACCATGAGATCTTAACTTAATCACAGGGAAGGTAACGGGTTCTAGGGATTAGGACATGGACATCTCTGGAAGGCGGGTATTCTGACATCACATATGGGTAAAATTAAACCCCTGGTGATTCTTCTGAGCAGCCAGGATTAAGCAACCCTAGACAGAGGAAGAGGATGATAATGAAATTGATAGAGTTTTTATCTTTGTTTTGCCTTTTAAAATGAGATGTGCATAGCAGAAATTTAAAAAGACAATAATTTCAACTCCTAGCTTTGTTTTTTTCTAATGGGGTCTTAATAGTGAGATCATGTTAGAGAAAAACAAGTTTTACCTGACACTTTTTAAAGTCTTTCCAGAGCTCTTTCCTCCTTCTTCCCTTACTCAAAACATGACATATTGTGTGAAGCTTCCAAACCCATAGTTATAATTAAAAAGATGAGCAAAAGATATGCAGTTGCACACTCACGGTGCGCCTGCAGATACGCAAACCTAAATTTACAGAAAATGAGCTTTTCAGAGACAGAAACTGAAGAGGCTAATTGGAAATGAAACTCCATTTTCTCCAAGTCAGTGGCCTGAGGTTACTTGAGACCCACCTTTTGTCAGCACTGGGGACTCAGAAATCAAAGCATGCGGAGATGATCGAATGCCAAGATTGCCATATTGCACAGGGAATGCGACCATGTGTTTTGGTTGGAAGGGGGAAGAGTGTTCAATTAATCCTGAAATGTTTGCAAAAACAAATGATGGGCAAAAAGGAAATTCAACTTGAAAGGGGTGTGATTCTTTATGAAAGAGCCATCTCCACCAGTCTGGCAGCCGCAAAACAAACACGTCGGCCAGCCAGGCCGGAGCAGATAACTAGGAATGAGCAGTAGCATGGGGCAGTCTTCATTAAAACCAAGGCGGGGTGGCAGATGGGCAGGCCTCGGTGGCCAGCCTCAGCGGCCCAGCACCGCGGGCTTGCGGGAGGCTCAACCATGCCTCTTCTGTTCTTCCCGGCGCCTGAGGACCATCCGCTCCTCCTCTAAACCTCGGGCTGCCAAGGGAAGGCACACCTTCTGCCCGTGCAAGCGTCTGCATTCACCTCAGCTCCTGGCCAGCAACAGGGGAGCACTGGGCCAGAATACTAATAACGAAGCCCCTGGAGCAATCCCACAGGCCTGTCAGAGTGAAGGGACTCCTTCCTGCTCTTCAGACCCTGCCCTGTCATGGGCCCTCCCAGCACTGCAAAGTACTTGAAGGTTGCCTTGCCCTTGACCCCTTACAGGCAGCAAACAGCCACCAAAAACTATGTATTCTGTTTAAGCAATTGCCTCATCGTTATATAAAAACATGAATATTTACGTAATTCAGTGAAGGCAGGGTGCTGATCCATGCAGAACGAAGGTTGGCAATTACAAGGGCACAGTTGCCACTGTCCTCACGGTCAAGTCTAAACAACTGAGCCTTTGTGGCCAGACCTGTGCCTACTTGACAGCAAAGCACCAGTTTGACAACAGTGATGCCCCCAGTTCCCCGAGCAGGGCCCCTTCCTGACTGCTCTGCACCAACCCAATAGAATATTTGATTCGTGTTACTGGAAAAAGCACTGTTGACTGCCAGATTGAGGTGAACGTGTTGGAACTGAGAGAGTCAAATATACAGGGAGCCAAAATATTCTGAGGCTTCCAGACTCCTGCCCTGTCTCCCCCCCTGTCTGGCTCCTCCTGAGGATTTGACACACTAACAGGGGCAAGTCTGTATTCAGCCGACTCACTCCCCACCCCTTCCAGGCTGTGCTCTCAAAAAACCCTTCTCACCATTCATCACAGCCTTCCCCTTCTGCTTGAGGCTTTGCCAGCATGGCCTCTGCTCCTCCTGACTGAAAGGCAGCGTCAGGAGGATCACAGAAGACAGTGTCGTGACCACTTGCCCGGAGGGACCAGACCCTCTCACCGGTTGCTGTGGGCTGGCTGCATCTCTCTGCTCCTGGCACACAGCAGGACCTCTCCTCGAAGGCAGGAGGTGCTCCAGGGGAGAGGCTGTCTGGAAGTGGCTGCACCCTCCTAAGAGATGCAGTCTGCTTTGTTATTGGACTCTACATTTCCAGATTTTTCTTCCCCTTTATACATATCTGCAGAGGCCTGTGTGCAGGTCAGCTGCCTATTTGTTCTTCCTCTGCTCTGTTCCTGTATCTGTGGTCAGCTCTGCCAGTGAAGGTCCTGGTGGAAGGCTGGAGGGGAGGAGGCAGAAGGAAGCCTTCCTCAGCTTCCTATGGCATTCTCTCCATAGGAGGACCAGGCCCCCCAGGTTCGGCTCTGGAGTGTGACCCTGACTCTGGAGGCCTGTCCAGCTGTCTTCTCCTCTTGCTCCTCTAGCAGAAGGATGTTGCTGTTGCTCATCCCTGGATGATCTCAAGATCTTCTATTGGCTTCTCCATTCTTCCATCTCCTGAAACCAATTTGCTGTACTAGATTGACGCATAACATCATCTTAACCATTTCTGAGTGCGCAGTTCAGTAGCATAAAGCATATTCACCATACTATAGATTTGGTCTATTTTAAGTTCTAGAGAAGTTTCTCATTCTCCTGGATGATATAGCTCTTGGATTGGTTTTAAAAAAAAAAAAAAAAAAACCAGGTTTTCAAAGTAGATTTCTGGTTTGGATTGTTCACCTATTATAGCACTAATACAATGATCATCTCCTTGCAAATGGAAGTCATATCTGGCATGCAGTGGCAACATCTTCACTTAAATTATCAGCTAAAGATTGCCTGGGATCCTGTGCCAGTTAAGACAAGGCTTTGGGAAATCAGATGACTCCTGCATTCAACTGGTATAAGCTGCTAGGTGGCCAGGTACTTCTAAAGGTGNTAATACAATGATCATCTCCTTGCAAATGGAAGTCATATCTGGCATGCAGTGGCAACATCTTCACTTAAATTATCAGCTAAAGATTGCCTGGGATCCTGTGCCAGTTAAGACAAGGCTTTGGGAAATCAGATGACTCCTGCATTCAACTGGTATAAGCTGCTAGGTGGCCAGGTACTTCTAAAGGTGCTGAGAGCTTTCGAAAGGAAACTATAAAGTCAGACACAGAACCACTGAGATGCCTTGATGTCTTTAGAAATGTCTCTTGTTTCTAGTAGTCACTGAGTTCACTTCAGTTCAGCTCAGTCGCTCAGTCCTCTCTGACTCTTTGCATCCCCATGGACTGCAGCACGCCAGGCCTCCCTGTCCATCACCAATTCCCAGAATTTATTCAAACTCATATCCATTCAGTCAGTGATGCCATCCAACCATCTTTTTTTTTTTCGATAATACATAAATAATTTAATTAAAAAAATATAAGACTTACAGCAAAGAAACAAANGGAAAAGACTCTGATGCTGGGAGGGATTGGGGGCAGGAGCAGAAGGGGATGACCGAGGATGAGATGGCTAGATGGCATCTCTGACTCGATGGACGTGTCTGAGTGAACTCCGGGAGTTGGTGATGCACAGGGAGGCCTGATGTGCTGCAATTCATGGGGTCACAAAGAGTCGGACACGACTGAGCACCTGAACTGAACTGAGTTCATTTGCAGTGATGTGTTAGTTTCAGGTTTCCAGAAAATTGACATGGATCAGTTAACAAACGTTTATTTGAAGACTTCGGTTCATTTGGTTATTTGTCACATTTGCTTGGTCTTGTTGTTTACTCATCATTATGACTTTCTCCCTTATTTCTTTAAATATTTTCTAAATAGATATTCTGCTTTTTACAGCTAATACAATTTTAATCTCATTGGGGAGTTCTAAATATTTATTATTTCTGCTCATTTTTTACTAATGGTGATTTGTTTCCTTTCTGCTTGGTGAGTTTTGTTGGTGAACTCACATTTTCTTGATCTTACTCCAGGAATCTGGGGGGATTAATTAGAGGCATTTTTCTCTGAAGAAGATTTGTTTTGGTTCTGTTGGGAGCCTGGGGGCAGTACCAATCTGGAACTACTTTAGCTTTTTTTTATTTGGTTTAGTAGCTTCAAGCAAGGGTCTCAATTTCAGCTCTTCCATATTACTGCTGACCAAACACATACTTTATTTTCTGAGCACAATTCTTTAATGGGCATTTTCTCTGACTAGTCCTTTTATTTTTAATTGCCTATTCACACAATCAGTTTTGTTTTATTTGAGAGAGCAAAGAGCTAGAGGAGGAGACATCAGCAAGACATGGAAATTTTCTCTGCTTCCTTCAAATTTTCAGCAATGCATATGTACTTCTCTGAATTTTTTAACATAATCTAGTGGTTTTGCAGTACAAGGTTGCCCCCAGATGATTTAATTTACAATTCTGTTGGAGCAGAGTCTCTTTTAGCTTTTAAAAAAATATACTTTATTTTTTAAAAAACAGAATTAGTTTTACAGAAAACCTGAGACTAGAGTTCCCATATATCCTCCACCCAATTTCCCTTATTATTAACATTTTTTCTAATGCATTTGTTACAATTAATGAGCCATTATTGATGCATTCTTATTAACTAAGGCCACAGTTTATTCAGATTTCTTTGGTTTTTAAACCTAATATCTTTTTCTGTTCCTGGATTTGATCCAGGATACCACTTTACATTTACTTGTCATGTTTCTTTAGGCTCCTCTTGGTTGTGATAGTGTCTCAAACTTTCCTTGCTTTGCCTGACATTAATGGTTTGCAGGAATACTGATGGGGTATTTTGTAGACTATCCTGACAGGATTTTTTTTTTTTTTTACTGTAGTAAAATATACATAAATAAAATTTACCACTGTAACTATTTTAACATATGCAATATGGTGGCATTAAATATATTCATAATGTTGTTCAATGATTACAATTATCCATTTCTAGAATTTTTTGATCCCCCCAAACAGAAACTCTGTACCCATTAAAGAAAAATAACACGCCAATCTCCTCTCTCTCTCCATTTCCTGGCAACCTCTATTCTATTTTNCAATATGGTGGCATTAAATATATTCATAATGTTGTTCAATGATTACAATTATCCATTTCTAGAATTTTTTGATCCCCCCAAACAGAAACTCTGTACCCATTAAAGAAAAATAACACGCCAATCTCCTCTCTCTCTCCATTTCCTGGCAACCTCTATTCTATTTTCTATCTCAGTGTTTGTCTATTCTAGATACTTCATATAAGCAGAATCATACAGTATTTGTTCTTTTGTGTTCCGGACTTGGTGGCTCAGACAGTAAAACGTCTGTCTACAATGCAGGAGACCCTGGTTCGAGCCCTGGGTTGGGACGATCCCCTGGAGAAGAAAATGGCAATCCACTACAGTAGTATTGCCTAGAAGATCCCATGGACAGAGGAACCTGGTAGTCTACAGTCTATGGGGTCGCAGAGTTGGACACAACTGAGCGACTTCACTTTCACAGTATTTGTTCTTTTGTGTCTGGCTTATTTTACTTACCATGTTTTCAAGGTTCATCCATTTTATAGTGTATATCCAAATTCATTGTATGTATATACAACATTTTATTTTATCAGTCTTGCTTATTAGTTCTAGGAGAGTTTTGCTGATTCCTTTGGATTTCTCCATCTACTCTTATGTCATCTACAAATGAAGGTATTTTATTTCTTCAATCTATATACTTTTTGTTTCTTTTTCTTGTTTATTATTGGCTAGGACTCTAGGTGTGAGAGTAAATAAAAATGATAAGAAAGAATATCCTTGCCTTGTTACTGATCTTTGGAGGAAAGCATTCAGTTTCTTACTATTAAGTATGGTGCTAGCAGTCGTTATTTTGTAGATGTCCTTTATCATGTTGAGGAAGTTCCCCTCTATTCCTAGATTGCTGAGAATTTTTACCAGGATCTTCTCAAAAGCTTTTGCTCCATCAATTTATATGATTGTGTTTTTTCTTCTTTATTCTCTTCATGTACTGAGTTTTACTGATTGACTTTATGATGTTGAGCTAGTCTTACTCACCTATAATAAGTCTCACTTGTTTTTGTTGTATAATTCTTTTTGTACTTTGTTGGGTTCAATTTACTAATATTTGTTAAAGACTTTTATAACTATGTTTATGAGAGATATCATCTATAGTTTTTTCTTCTTATATATGTCCCTAACTGCTTTTGGTATTAGGGTCATGCTGGACTCATGAGTGACTTAGGAGTGTCCCCTTTCTTTATGTTTTTTAGAAGAGATTGTGGAAAATTGGTATTTAATCCATGAACGTTAGTTGAATTCATAAGTGAAACAACCTGGTTCTGCTCCTTTCTTTCTTAGAAAATTATTGACTCCGCCCTTAATTACTTATTATCTATTTTTCTTTATGTGAATTTTGGTAGTTTGCATCTTTCAAAGAATTGGTTCTTTCACCTAATTTATAAAATTTCTGCATATTTAGTTGTTGATAGTACTCCTTTCTTTTCCTTTTAGTGTTCATGGGATAATTAATAGTGATCCCGATTCCATTTTAATAATGATATTAAATTATTTAAATTTTTTCTGTGTATTATGATTTGACATCTTAAAGAAAATAACTTTTATGACTGAAGAAACTTATTGACCTAACCAATTCTCAGAGATAGCAAAAGGGCTCAGCCAGGAGTATACCTTAAATATGCCAACTGACCAATGTGAAGTCATACCCCCTCTACCTGGCCTGTACACTTGAGGAGGCAATATTCTTTTTTTTTTTTTTTTCACAATAGTAAAATATGTTTATCAATTTTCACAATCAATAGCCAGATAAAAAACAAAAGATAATTACAATTGCAAGCCATAATGGGAACATGATTAACCTAACAATATAAAATAATTACACACANCCCCTCTGGATCAGTGCAGTGCAACAGCCCTGAGCACCTGGTCTCATGCATTGAACCTGGACTGGTGATCTGTTTCACGTATGATGATAATATACATGTTTCAATGTTATTCTCTCAAATTATCCCACCCTCGCCTTCTCCAACAGAGTCCAAAAGACTGTTCTATACATCTGTGTCTCATTTGCTGTCTCACATATAGGGTTATCATTACCATCTTTCTAAATTCCATATATATACATTAGTATGCTGTATTGGTGTTTTTCTTTCTGACTTCACTGTGTATACTAGGCTCTAGTTTCATCCACCTCATTAGAACTGATTCCAATTATTCTTTTAATGGCTGAGTAATATTCCATTGTGTATATGTACCACAGCTTTCTTATGCATTCTTCTGTTGATGGACACCTAGGCTGCTTCCATGTCCTGGCTATTATAAACAGTGCTGTGATGAACATTGGGGTACATGTGTCTCTCCTTGGTGTGTATGCCCAGCAGTGGGATTGCTAGGTCATATGGCAGTTCTATTTCCAGTTTTCTAAGGAGTCTCCACACTGTTCTCCATAGTGGCTGTACTAGTTTGCATTCCCACCAACAATGTAAGAGAGTTCCCTTTTCTCCACATCTTCTCCAGCATTTATTGTTTGTGGACTTTTGGATAGCAGCCACTCTGACTGGCATTAGATGGTGCCTAATTGTGATTTTGATGTGCACTTCTCAGATAATGAGTGATGTTGAGCATCTTTTCATGTGTTTGTTAGCCATCTGTATGTCTTCTTTGGAGAAATGTCTGTTTAGTTCTTTGGGCCATTTTTTGATTGGGTCATTTCTTTTTCTAGAATTGAGCTTCAGAAGTTGCTTGTATATTTTTGAGATTAATTCTTTGTCAGTTGCTTCATTTGCTATTATTTTCTCCCATTCTGAAGGCTGTCTTTTCATCTTGCTTATAGTTTCCTTTGTTGTGCAAAAGCTTTTAAGTTTAATTAGATCCCGTTTATTTCTGCTTTTATTTCCATTACTCTGGGAGGTGGATCATAGAGTATCCTGTTGTGATTTATGTCAGAGAGTGTTTTGCCTATGTTTTCCTCTAAGAGTTTTATAGTTTCTGGTCTTACGTTTAGATCTTTAATACATTTTGAGTTCATTTTTGTGTATGGTAGAAAATATTCTACTTTCATTCTATTACAAGTGGTTGGCCAGTTTTCCCAGCACCACGTGTTAAAGAGATTGTTTTTTCTCCATTGTATATTCTTGCCTCCTTTGTCAAAGATAAGGTGTTCTTAGGTGCGTGGATTTATCTCTGAGCTTTCTATTTTGTTCCGTTGATCTATATTTCTGTCTTTGTGCCAGTACCATATTGTCTTGATGGCTGTGGCTTTGCAGTAGAGCCTGAAGTCAGGCAGGTTGATTCCTTCAGTTCCATTCTTCTTTCTCAAGATTGCTTTGGCTATTTGAGATTTTTTGTATTTCCATACAAATCTTGAAATTATTTGTCCTAGTTCTGTGAAAAATACCGTTGGTAGCTTGATAGGGATTGCACTGAATCTATAGATTGCTTTGGGTAGTATACTCATTTTCATTATACTGATTCTTCCAATCCATGAACATGGTATATTTCTCCATCTATTAGTGTCCTCTTTGATTTCCTTCATCAGAGTTTTATAGTTTTCTATATATAGGTCTTTAGTTTCTTTAGGTAGATATATTCCTAAGTACTTAATTCTTTTCGTTGCAATGGTGAATGGAATTGTTTCCTTAATTTCTTTTTCTACTTTCTCATTATTAGTGTATAGGAATGCAAGGGATTTCTGTGTGTTGATTTTATATCCTGCAACTTTACTATATTCATTGATTAGCTCTAGTAATTTTCTGGTGGAGTCTTTAGGGTTTTCTATGTAGAGGATCATGTCATCTGCAAACAGTGAGAGTTTTACTTCTTCTTTTCCAATCTGGATTCCTTTTATTTCTTTTTCTGCTCTGATTGCTGTGGCTAAAACTTCCAGAACTATGTTGAATAGTAGCGGTGAAAGTGGGCACCCTTGTCTTGTTCCTGACTTTAGGGGAAATGCTTTCAATTTTTCACCATTGAGGATAATGTTTGCTGTGGGTTTGTCATATATAGCTTTTATTATGTTGAGGTATGTTCCTTCTATTCCTGCTTTCTGGAGAGTTTTTATCATAAATGGGTGTTGAATTTTGTCAAAGGCCTTCTCTGCATCTATTGAGAGAATCATATGGCTTTTATTTTTCAATTTGTTAATGTGATGAATTACATTGATTGATTTGCGGATATTGAAGAATCCTTGCATCCCTGGGATAAAGCCCACTTGGTCATGGTGTATGATCTTTTTAATGTGTTGTTGGATTCTGATTGCTAGAATTTTGTTGAGGATTTTTGCATCTATATTCATCAGTGATATTGGCCTGTAGTTTTCTTTTTTTGTGGCATCTTTGTCAGGTTTTGGTATTAGAGTGATGGTGGCCTCATAGAATGTGTTTGGAAGTTTACCTTCCTCTGCAATTTTCTGGAAGAGTTTGAGTAGGATAGGTGTCAGCTCTTCTCTAAATTTTTGGTAGAATTCAGCTGTGAAGCCGTCTGGACCTGGGCTTTTGTTTGCTGGAAGATTTCTGATTACAGTTTCAATTTCCGTGCTTGTAATGGGTCTGTTAAGATTTTCTATTTCTTCCTGGTTCAGTTTTGGAAAGTTGTACTTGTCTAAGAATTTGTCCATTTCTTCCACGTTGTCCAATTTATTGGCATATAATTGCTGATAGTAGTCTCTTATGATCCTTTGTATTTCTGTGTTGTCTGTTGTGATCTCTCCGTTTTCATTTCTAATTTTATTGATTTGATTTTTCTCTCTTTGTTTCTTGATAAGTCTGGCTAGTGGTTTGTCAATTTTATTTATCCTTTCAAAGAACCAGCTTTTGGCTTTGTTAATTTTTGCTATGGTCTCTTTCGTTTCTTTTGCATTTATTTCTGCCCTAATTTTTATGATTTCTTTCCTTCTACTAACTCTGGGGTTCTCCAATTCTTCCTTTTCTAGTTGCTTTAGGTGTAGAGTTAGGTTATTTATTTGACTTTTTTCTTGTTTCTTGAGGAATGCCTGTATTGCTATGAACTTTCCCCTTAGCACTGCTTTTATGGTGTCCCACAGGTTTTGGATTGTTGTGTTTTCATTTTCATTTGTTTCTATGCAAATTTTGATTTCTTTTTTGATTTCTTCTGTGATTTGTTGGTTATTCAGAAGCGTGTTGTTCAGCCTCCATATGTTGGAATTTTTGATAGTTTTTCTCCTGTAATTGAGATCTAATCTTAATGCATTATGGTCAGAAAAGTTGCTTGGAATGATTTCGATTTTTTTGAATTTATCAAGATGAGATTTATGGCCCAGGATGTGATCTATCCTGGAGAAGGTTCCGTGTGCACTTGAGAAAAAGGTGAAATTCATTGTTTTGGGGTGAAATGTCCTATAGATATCAATTAGGTCTAACTGGTCTATTGTATCCTTTAAAGTTTGCGTTTCTTTGTTAATTTTCTGTTTAGTTGATCTGTCCATAGGTGTGAGTGGGGTATTAAAGTCTCCCACTATTATTGTGTTATTGTTGATTTCCCCTTTCATACTTGTTAGCATTTGTCTTACATATTGAGGTGCTCCTATGTTGGGTGCATATATATTTATAATTGTTATATCTTCTTCTTGGATTGATCCTTTGATCATTATGTAGTGGCCTTCTTTGTCTCTTTTCACAGCTTTTGTTTTAAAGTCTATTTTGTCGGATATGAGTATCGCTACTCCTGCTTTTTTTTGGTCTCTATTTGCATGGAATATCTTTTTCCAGCCCTTCACTTTCAGTCTGTATGTGTCTCTTGTTTTGAGGTGGGTCTCTTGTAGGCAGCATATATAGGGATCTTGTTTTTGTATCCATTCAGCCAGTCTTTGCCTTTTGGTTGGGGCATTCAATCCATTTACATTTAAGGTAATTACTGATAAGTATAATCCCGTTGCCATTTACTTTACTGTTTTGGGTTTGGGTTTATACTCCCTTTTTTTGTGTTTCCTGTCTGGAGAATATCCTTTAGCATTTGTTGGAGAGCTGGTTTTGTGGTGCTGAATTCTCTCAGCTTTTGCTTGTCTGTAAAGCTTTTGATTTCCCCTTCATATTTGAATGAGATCCTTGCTGGGTACAGTAATCTGGGCTGTAGGTTATTTTCTTTCATCACTTTAAGTATGTCTTGCCATTCCCTCCTGGCCTGAAGAGTTTCTGTGGAGAGATCAGCTGTTATCCTTATGGGAATCCCCTTGTGTGTTATTTGTTGTTTTTCCCTTGCTGCTTTTAATATTTGTTCTTTGTGTTTGGTCTTTGTTAATTTGATTAATATGTGTCTTGGGGTGTTTCGTCTTGGGTTTATCCTATTTGGAACTCTCTGGGTTTCTTGGACTTGGGTGATTATTTCCTTCCCCATTTTAGGGAAGTTTTCAACTATTATCTCCTCAAGTATTTTCTCATGGTCTTTCTTTTTGTCTTCTTCTTCTGGGACTCCTATAATTCGAATGTTGGAGCGTTTCATATTGTCCTGGAGGTCTCTGAGATTGTCCTCATTTCTTTTAATTCGTTTTTTTTTTTTCCTCTCGGATTCATTTATTTCTACCATTCTATCTTCTATTTCACTAATCCTATCTTCTGCCTCTATTATTCTACTATTTGTTGCCTCCAGAGTGTTTCTGATCTCATTTATTGCATTATTCATTATATATTGACTCTTTTTTATTTCTTCTAGGTCCTTGTTAAACCTTTCTTGCATCTTCTCAATCCTTGTCTCCAGGTTATTTATCTGTGATTCCATTTTGATTTCAAGATTTTGGATCATTTTCACTATCAATATTCTGAATTCTTTCTCAGGTAGATTCCCTATCTCTTCCTCTTTTGTTTGGTTTGGTGGGCATTTCTCCTGTTCCTTTACCTCCTGGGTATTCCTCTGTCTCTTCATCTTGGTTATATTGCTGCATTTGTTGTGGCCTTTCTATATTCTGGGAATTTGTGGAGTTCTCTTTATTATGGCGTTTCCTCCCTGTAGGCGGGGTTGTATCAGTGGCTTGTCAAGGTTTCTTGGTTAGGGAGGCTTGTTTTGGAGTTCTTGTGGGTGGAGCTGGACTTCTTCTCTCTTGAGCATGAGGTATCTCTTCACGGCTGCTCCAGCAAAGCACAGCCTCTGCTCCTTACCTTGGATGAAGGGTGTCTCCTCACCACCGCCCTTCCTGACCTTCAACGTGGGATAGCTCCTCTAGGCCCTCCTGCTCCAGCGCAGCCACCACTCCTTGGACGCAGGTTGATCTTCCCAGCCCCCGACCCTGGCCTCGGACGTGGGGTGGCTCCTCTCAGCTGTTCCTGTGCTGTTGCAGCCTGGCACTCTTGGCTGCTGCCCTGACCTCGAACCTGGGGTAACTCCTCTCGGCTGCGCTGAATGCACCGGTCGTTGCAGCCACTTGCGCTGAGTGCGCCAGCCGTCACAACCACTTGTGCTGAGTGTTAATTAATCAGTGGCTTTTCCCAGCCCCCAACCCTGGCCTCGGACGTGGGGTGGCTCTTCCCGGCCCCCAACCCTGGCCTCGGACGCAAGGTGGCTCCTCCTGGCCCCTAACCCTGACCTCGGACACAGGGTGGCTCTTCTCAGCTGTTCCTGTGCTGTGACAGCTTGGCACTCTCGGCCACTATCTCTGACCTCGGACGTAGGGTGGTTCCTCTTGGCTGTTCCTGTGCCATCGCAGCCTGGCACTCTTGGCTGCGGCCCCTGACCTCAGAAGTGGGGTGGCTCCTCTCAGCTGTTCCTGTGCTGTCGCAGCTTGGCACTCTCGGCTGCTATCTCTATCCTCCAATATGGGGTAGCTCCTCTCGGCCGTGCTGAATGCGCCGGTTCGGCCATCTCAGCCATTTGCAAGTGGAGGGATTTCTAACTACTCTGTTTTTACCTTTTTCCCATGGTGGTAGAATTTTTAGTGAGGTACCCAATCAGTAACAATTAGTACTAAGTTTCTTTGCCACTAGATATGGCCCTATGCCCACCTTCTGGTCATTAAAGAATTATGTGTACAACCTCAAGGTCATCCTCATGAAAGAAGTTGACCAGACTGTCCTTCTTCCTTTTCTTTAGTTGGAATGTGGGCATTAGGACCAAGAAATGAAAACCTTGTATCAAGAAAAGTAAATGAGTGACACAAACGGTGATCCTACCAACTTTTGTCACCTACTCAGAAGTTTATGTGAGAAAGAAACATTTTTAACTTGTGCAAGGCACTAAATTTATAGGTCTCTTTGTTAATTTAGCCAAACTTTTTTCCTAATGAATTCAAGAGGTCTTGGAGTTTTTACAAGAACCCAGGCAAATACCTTATCTGCCTCTCCCTCCCCACCACCCAAAACTTCCCTGGTGGTAAAGCATCTGCCTACAATGTGGAAGACCTGGATTCAACCCCTGGGTCAGGAAGATCTCCTGGAGAAGGAAATGGAAACCCACTCTAGTACTCTTGCCTGATAGGCTATAGCCCATGGGGTCGCAGAGTCGGACACGACTGAGTGACTTCACTTTCACTTTCTCCCCCCAAAAAGGAAGAAAGGCAGGATTGACTTGTGCCTAATTACAAAGGCAAAGAGGATGGAGTCAATATAAAATTTAATTTAATTTAGAAAAATATTTTACATGCTCAAGTGTTATGGAATATTTCATGTTGATTACATGTTTTTGCCACTGAAAGAATAAAACTGAATGCTTATCTTGGCATTCCAGCCTTGAAGTATTTTCTTTGATGTCCACCACAACTGAAGCCTGATTACTTGCGGATATTTGCCATGAGGATAATAAAAGTTTTCCCACAATGAATCTATTCTTACATATAAAGGAATATCATATATATGTTTTATAGGTGATGGTAATTTTTTTGGATGATGTACTGACTATGATTTGATTACTTTGTGCCTTGATTACTTTGGACTGTGGTCTGAAATTTTCTGACAGCAAACCTTTAAAAGAAGATAATTTCTCAACAGTAAATTTAGGCACATGGATTTTTTTTTTATCCACTCACTTCATCATACTTAATCTTTTTTATTCTTCTTTTCAAAATAATACTCAAAATTATTTTATTTAATAGATCAAGGAAATACAAATGTGGGAAAATAGATAAAAATCCAGTTCAGTAAAAGAAATTGGTGAGGGTGAGGTATAAGAAATCATCAATATTCATGACAATCTCAGCTTATTATTAGATGTATCATTTATGAGAACAGGCCTCAAAGGTGCAATTAAATCCAATACATATTAGAATGAACATCAATGATTCCTTTAAAAAATTGTATAACCCTCAATTTATAATTGATAAGGGATTCTCTGGTAGTTCAGCTGGTAAATAATCCACCTGCAATGCAGGAGACCCCAGTTTGATTCCTGGGTTAGGAATATACACTGGAGAAGGGGTAGGCTACCCACTTCAGTATTCTTGGGCTTCCCTGGTGGCTCAGCTGTTAAAGAATCCATCTGCAATATAGGAGACCTGGGTTCTATCCCTGGATTGGAAAGATCCCCTGGAGAAGTGAACAGCTAACCACTCCAGTATTCTGGCCAGGAGAATTCCATATTCCACTGTATAGTCCATGGGGCAGAGTCAGACACCTTGAGTGACTTTCACTAACCCTTAACAGCACCAAAATATTGCATGGAATTCTGTTATGGTTGTCCTAAAGTCTAGGGGACATTTCCCTTTACAGAAAAATAAAATCCAGGATCAATTGCCTTCTTCTAGCCTATATCAAGATACATTTTAAAAAATCAAGTAATTCTTCTATTTTAACAAATACATAAGTGAATGCCCAAAGCCTGTGCTGAGAGTGATTAAATAAGTAATCTGTGTCAAAACATTTTCAATAGCTGACAGTGTGTCCTGCATTCCTTGAAGTTCTTCACAGTCCTGTGATCTGGGAGAGCCTTATGTAACAAGCATCTTTCCCAGAAAGCCTTCATTAACATCTGTGGAATAAATTAATGTGTGAGGAGAGGAATAAATGAACACCAGACAAATATTAACAAGTTAAAACATTAACCACCTAGATGTAGCAACTGACCTTGGTTGAATTATTTTTTTTACTTATATTCTTATTAAAATTTCTCTCAAAATGTGGAGACCATTTGCAAGTTTGCCAGGAAAAGTGTTGGGTATTACCACATCCGAGTCCACAAAGACGCATAACAGGGCCTGTTTGGGCATTCCTTAAACTGAGGAAGACATGGAAAGCTGGAGTTTATCTTGAGAGAAAGAAAGCATGGAATATATTATATATATAAAACACATAACTAGACATTTCCTGAACTAGGAAATACCTAAAAAGGTGGAATATATTATGGAATATGACTCTGGTGGAACAGAGTTGGGGACAATGTAAACCAACTCCATCCGATAGAATATGATGCAAGTCACAAATGCAAACTATATATGTCATTTTAAATTTTCTAGCAGCTACATAAAAAAAGTAAAATTAATTTCAATGATATATTTTATTTAGCAAATGCTATCTAAATTATCACACTTCAGTAGGTAATCAATAACAAAGTTATTGAGCTATTATATACTTTTTACAAACTAAGTCTCCAAAATCTGCTATGAATTTTACACTAAGGCACAAGTCAGTTTTGACTAGGCATTCTTGAAGCTCTCAATAGATTCATTAGGCCAGTGGCTACCCTACTGAGCCACCTAGAGAATTTGGTTCTTTTCCTTCTGAGTGATCTCTTTTTTCAGAGAGGAGAGGAGACATATAATGCACATTTTGGTGGTTTTGTTTTGTTAAAAGTATTGTTAATGTCTAAAATATTAAACAATATTGCATCAGAACCTGGAATAATGATGAAAGAGCTTCCTCTGTGGCCTTATGTAGGAATGCCCTTGTGTAGACTACATACAACAGGCAACTTTGGCAGACTGCCTGGACCTGAAGTGGGTACAGATAGGAGTGTCTTGGGGCACACTTTCACAGTCACCTTGGAAAGACTGGTGGAGCTGGAGCAGGTCCAGATCAGGAGGGTTTCAGTGCACACCAGGGCCACTTTGGCAGGACAGTTGGAGCTGGAATAAGCAGATCAGGGAGTCCTGGGGTGTGATGCACTAAGGCCCCTTGACAGAATGACTGGAGCTGGAGCAGGCATGAGCCAATAGATTCCTGGAGCATATCACACTAGGTCCACCCTGATGGCCAGCAGGAGGTGAAGCAAGGACAGGCTGGGTTGAGGCCACCATAACAGGACAGCTAGAGTGTGCATGGGCCAGGGAGTCCTGGTGTGCACCATGTCAGGGCCACCTTGGTAAGACAACTGGAGCTGGAGCAAGTGCAGGTTGGGGGAACAAGGCATTCTACTCTGGGGTTGCCCTGGGGAGAAAATTGTAACTGGCATGGGTCAGGGAACTTGGCAGGTGGGTCAGAGCACCTGGACCATATTTTTGTTCACACTATCAAGGTGAAGCAAGAATAGAAAAAATAGCACTCTCTGGCGACTCTGATCCTGAAGAGAGTTCCAGCAGTTCCTTTCCTGTTTGGCAGCACTCTAGGATTAGTAAATGGATTTCCTTCAGTATCTTCTAGGTGCCCTTTAAGCTGTTATTTTTTTTTTCACCATTTTCAGGGTGGGAGAGTCTGCAAGCAGGTCCCTCAATGATATCCATCCCTATTGTAGGTTGCTGCATCAGGGATGGAGTTTCTGTAGATATCGTGTCTTCCTCTCTTCAACCCATCTCCATGAGGTCTTCTAGCATTTGATTTTGCAGAAGATATTCAATCACCCCTTGTCTCCTTCAGGAGTAATTGTTTTATTTGTAGGCATTAGTTTTGGTGTGTTTGTGGGAGGAGGTGAGCTCAGGGTCTTCTTGTACCACCATCTTGGATCATCTTTAAAATGTGATACTTTCAATTAAGTGTATTCATATAATTCTTTTGTTTAAAAGTGTCATGTAAAATCACTGCAGATGGTGATTGCAGCCATGAAATTAAAAGACGCTTACTCCTTGGAAGGGAAGTTATGACCAACCTAGATAGCATATTCAAAAGCAGAGATATTATTTTGCCAACAAAGGTCCATCTAGTCAAGGCTATGGTTTTTCCTGTGGTCATGTATGGATGTGAGAGTTGGACTATGAAGAAAGCTGAGCACTGAAGAATTGATGCTTTGAAACTATGGTGTTGGAGAAGACCCCTGAGAGTCCCTTAGACTGCAAGGAGATCCAACCAGTCCATCCTAAAGGAGACCAGTCCTGGGTGTTCATTGGAAGGACTGATGCTGAGGCTGAAACTCCAATACTTTGGCCACCTCATGTGAAGAGTTGACTCATTGGAAAAGACCCTGATGTTGGGAGGGATTAGGGGCAGGAGGAGAAGGGGACGACAGAAGATGAGATGGTTAGATGGCATCACCAACTCAACGCACATGAGTTTGGGTGAACTCTGGGAGGAGGATTAGCGTGCTGAGATTCATGGGGTCGCAAAGAGTCAGACACAACTGAGTGACTGAACTAAACTGAAATTCTAAGTATTTCTAGAATTACAAAATATGGTAAGTCTGTTATATTCCACACAAAAGTAATAGGTTGGACATTATCATTAATAATAAATAATTGACTGAAAAAATCCATTTTCAGCCTGTGATTTATTCAAATGTTTACTGGATATTAGAAGATTAACCTGGAAGAGTTTGGAGTCAAGCTGGGGTAAAAAATCTCACCCATATATAACAATTCAAAGATAATAATACTAAGTTTAAAACAGACAGCAAAATTTGACATCAAATATAATTCCTAGGTTTTTTCCCTAGCCTGCACAAAGCTGAGATTGAGAAAACCTTATTTTTAGCACTGACTTTGTCAGTTACCAGCTATATAATTTATATAGCAACTCTGAGCCCACTTTTCTACATTATACAAATAGGAAATAGGGAGAATGCACTCTACATTTTCTCAGTTTTTGTCAGTATTAACATTCTGAAATTCCAATTCTACTTTTTAAAATGGTGGTTCATGGTTGATTTATTTTTTAATTAAGTAGAAATAGCTGACACAATATAAAATTTCAAGATGAGGATAAAAGACACAATTTTATTAGAGAAACTAGAAATGATAAGCATCAAACTCTTCAAATTTTTTGGAAGCTAAAGCAAATAGAAACAGGAAATGGTTATAATTCTTATTATCTGATGAGGCAGTTTCTTTTTTACATGGTAAAACTCAAACAATTTATATGAGATAATATTTATCAGCATTGTATAAAATGCAATTACTGCCTCATATTATCATATTGATGTGAAATGTCCATGTAAGTTCAGAGAAACTAATCATAACTATCTAACTCTCAGGTTATCTACTCAGAAATAGAGATCATTCTAAGGATTTTTACAATCAGCAAAATGAGGAAAATAATCTAAGTACCAGTAATTGACACATGAAGAAACAACTTCTGCCAAAACTCCACTCCTCAATTTTTCTTCCTCTAAAAAAAATATGTTTTAGTTAAAGTGACTTTAAAAAATAAAAATAAAAAAATGTATCTACATTTTTGGTTAGGATTGGAGCTAACTTTCAGTGAGCTCAGTTTTTCTGGGATATATGGCAATGGATGACAGATTGACCATATTCTAGTTTGCTTATGCTTATAAATAGCCATAGAGGAAATAAGAGGGAGAAACTATTTATACACTGAGAGCAGAGGGTCTCCTGGTTTCAATGGCTGTCCTTTCTGAGGATAATACGAACACTTGCACTAAAAACACACTTGATTTCAGCTCAGTCTGTATCCTTTCTGACAAAAGAATCTGCATCAAGGCAGGTCTGAGAAGGAAATTAACTGTACAATACTGAATTGAAGTATACAGTTCTGGCAAGGTTCATAATACGAACTCCTCTTTCTGTATTTTTGGCTTCATGCTTGCTCTAATCCTATAATCAATATAAAAACATAATACGGGAAAAAAAAAAACCTTAAATCAATGTTTATGAATCTTTCCAGTCGAAAAGAGTTTCTACTCCTAAGCATAGACAGCCTACAAGTTGGGGGGAGGCCAAATTTCAGATATAATTGAATGGCTAATGGGGAATTTGATTGTAGGCCAGAATTTAAAATGAAAAATGCTTCCTGCACTTTGTAAAGGTCTACCAATCCACAATGCATTGATAGCCTTATGTCTCCCTACTGGATTGTTTAAAATTCCAATCAAGTGTTATACAGATTAATCTCATCTAGCCAGGTAACTTATCTCCATATATCTTATTTTCCCATATTGATAGGAAAAGGATCACACTATATCTTCAGATGTTTTGTTTCAACATTACACAGCAAAGAAATGAAGAAATGCTCAACTATTTCTTTTCTTTAGTATTCCTATTCAACAACTCTCTTTGACTACTTTTCTACCCCATCAAAGCCAACAGCCCACAGATTCAATAGATTTTCACTATCACCTTCAACCTGCACTGACTTTCCTCTCTAGCTAGAGCTTAGTTTCCATGGTCCATCACTTAAATAATTTATTGTCACATGCTGTTTCACTCATTTCTCTCTGCATCATACTCTCTTGGCTAAATCCTAGTTGTAATTAAACTCAACTAACACAGTGAGTCTCAACCTGCAACCAAACAATTTCTCCTGGAGAAAAACACATACCTATTGAGTTCATCCTAAAGGAAATCAGTCCTGAATATTCATTGGAAGGACTGATGCTGAAGCTGAAACTCCAATACATTGGCCACCTGATGGGAAGAATTGACTCATCTGAAAAGACCCTGATGCTGGGAATGATTGAAGGCAGGAAGAGAAGGGAATGACAGAGGATGAGATGGTTGAATGGCATCACTGACTCAATGGACATGAGTTTGAGTAAACTCTGAGAGTTGGTGATGGACTGGGAAGCCTGGAGTGTTGCAGTCCATGGGGTCTCAAAGAGTCAGACACAACTGAGCAACTGAACTGAACTGAGTTTGAATATATTGTATGGCCACAAAACAAACGGGCATACAACAATGCTTAGAAATTTTGTTTATCTTATGACCTTTCAAAATGACTGTTTCATCATTATGGAATGGCTACCAACTCCAGTATTCTTGCCTGGAGAATTCCAGGACAGAGGAGCCTGGTGGACTACAATCCGTGGAGTTGCAAAGAGTCATACATGACTGAGCTATTAGCACTTTCACTTTCATGTTCAATTCTACATCCCTTCTCTTCTAAATCTTTCTCACTTGACAACTTTGCTTTATAGTCAGCCCTAAAATAGAAATATCAGACAGTATCTCACGCATCTTTACACCTTGAAATAACCAGCCTATCAATATCTGTACCCTTTTTTCCTGTCCTTCCCAGAGCCTGTCAGTGTTGTAAAAGGAACTAGTGTCTGAATGATGATGGCCTTTGTTTCCAAACTGTTGCTCAAAAAGCCAAGAGGATGCCTCTTTTTCTTTCCCTCTTTTACCTGGCCCCAAGAAGAGCGCTGCCTTGTCTTTTGTCTCAGAGACTTGAAGGAAATAACTGTCTTATTTAATTTTGTCCATTGAGCTTAATTGCTAGGACTCAGGTAGTACAAATTCCTGTGTACTAGGAAATTAAGAGATGTATGTGCCATACAGGATAAGAACAGAAGACCATATGAACTACACACACTTATTACCTGACTCTTTCTACACAAGTCCATGGTCTTAAACCTCTCTTATGAATTTCAAATTTTTCATGGTTCATAAGTTCCTTTTTTAGTGGTTTCTTCATATTCAGAGACTAGACTTCTGGGTCAGACACTGCCTATACATGCCTAATGTCTAAAATGAACCTGTCTCAGCTGGAAACCAAAATATGCTGCTTTAATACATTTAATCACAAGTAATTCTCCTATAGCTATTATGTTTTTCACTAGTTCGAAGAATCATGGAAACCACAGACAGGAAACAAAAATGTCTATTTGAGATACCTTCTTTTCCAACTGAGATGAGAAAGATTAAATGTTGACATTATCTGGTGGCTTTTTCTATAATAAATTGGTACAGCTGAAAAGTTGAGATAACTATAGCATTATCTAAATGAAGACTTAATTAAGGTTCACCAAAGCCAGCTACAGTTTCCTAGGGGCCTTTCAATGTTTTCATGGTCACTTATGACAGAACATTTAGAAGTGAGCTTTTTTTTTTTTTTAAATGAAACCTTTGATAAGTTCCAGGAGTCATTTTATCATGAAATCTGCAATAGCTCTGATTCTCAGCTGTTGGTACTTATTGTTCAAGATTCTGCTCTGATCCCTTGTCTGTTTTTTTGTTCTTACATACTCTCTCCTTGAGTGAAGTCATCCACTTTCACCATTGTCTGAAGTTGTCTTCAGATGATGGTCAAATCTACATTTCTGTCTCCTCCACTGTAGCCTCATTTTGTTCTACGAGGTATCATTTTTCTTTCAGTCCTAATATCACTCAACCTGAACCAAATCAAGGTTATCTTCCCACCTTAATAACCAAACTTCATAATTTCCCTTTGTCAGTTATACCTTCAGTATCTCAGGGAGGAGGCGGTGGCGGGGATGGGGGTGAGGGTGCCAGGGGGGAGGGTGAGAGGAAGGTTCTAGGAGGTAGAGCCTTTGAGAGGTGATGAAGTTATGAGGGTGGAGTCCTTGTCAATGAGATTAGTGTCCTTTACAATCCACAGAGTGGCAAAAGAGTCAGATGTGACTTAGTGACTAAACAAAGACAACAAAACAAGCTTCCAGACAGACCTCAAACCCTTTCACCGTGTAAAGACATGGTAAGAAGAGCCTGGCTATTAATCAGGAAGAAGGTCACCACCCGACCATGCTAGCACCTGAGTCCTAGATGTCCCAGCCTCAGAACTGGGAGAAATGTATTCCTGTTATTTATAAGCTGTCCCTGTGTATGCTATTTTATTATAGCTGCACAAACTGATTAAGACATCTTCCAAGGCCTGTTAAAATGTCCATTTTCTTGATGAGCCTTTCCGAGTCACCCCACAGCCCCAGTGCCTTTCTTTAAACCCCTAAGAAGCAATTGCATTTTACTCTGAATCACTAAAAGTTTCATTGATGTATAATAATCTACTCCTAAACTCAGTATGTTCGGAGAAGGCAATGGCACCCCACTCCAGTACTCTTGCTTGGAAAATCCCATGGACGGAGGAGCCTGGTAGGCTGTGGTCCATGAGGTAGCTAAGAGTCGGACACAACTGAGCAACTTCACTTTCACTTTTCACTTTCATGCATTGGAGAAGGAAATGGCATCCCACTCCAATGTTCTTGCCTGGAAAATCCCAGAGATGGGGGAGCTTGGTGGGCTGCCGTCTATGGGGTCGCACAGAGTCAGACACAACTGAAGTGACTTAGCAGCAAACTCAATATCTTACAATAGCAAGTTTCTGTCTGCCATGATTTTGCAGGTTGACTTGGGAGTTTCTCAGCTGTGCTCACTCATGTGGAGCATCACCTTGAGTGTCAGCTGCACAGGAGGATCTAAGACAACCTCACCTGCTGTCTGACAAATGGTACTGGTGTTGATTAGCACACCTTCATTTTCCTCCATGGACCTTTCATCTTCCAGTATGCTGGACCAACTTTTTTTGCCCTAGTCCTAGGGCAGAGTTCCAAGAGTGTCAGGCCAGGAGTTGCATTGTCCCTGGAGAGGTAAACTCCAGGACTCAGTATAACATCATCTCCACTTTATTCTGTTGGTCCAAATAAGGCACACAGTGAGTCCAGACTCAGAGGTCAGGGAAAACAGTCTCCCTCTCTTAATGGAACAAGTCACAAAGGCACATTTCAGAGAAGAATGGGAGAGAATAGGAGAAAGGTTGTGCTTATCCTTGAAAACAATATACAATACTTGGGATATAATGACATACTCTATTGCATTGCCGTCTATCACATGTATTTTAGTTTAATTGATTCTCAAATTATGATATAATTCCTCTTCAATAAAACTTCAAAACATAGTTTTCTTGAAATTTTTAAAATATTTAATACAGACTGGACACTGCTCTGCTGCTGCTGCTCAGTCGCTAAGTCATGTCTGAATCTTTGCAAGCTGATGGACTGCAGCCCAACAGGCTCCGCTGTCCATGGTATCTCCCAGGCAAGAGTACTGGAGTGGGTTGCCATTTCCTTGTCCAGGGAATCTTCCTGACCCTGGGACAGAACTCACATCCCTGCATTGGCAGACATATTCTTCACCACAGAGCTGCCTGGGAAGTCCAGACTGCACACAGATAATATTAATTATATTCACTTCCTTTGTGGCTCAGCTGGTAAAGAAACCGCCTGCAATGAGGGAGACCTGGGTTTGATCCCTGGGTTGGGAAGATCCCCTGGAGAAGGGAACAGCCATCCACTCCAGTATTCTTGCCCGGAGAATTCCATGGACTCTATAGTCCATGGGGTCACAAAGAATGGACAAGACTGAGTGACTCTCCCTTCACTTTTCTTCTTTGCTAGACACTGTTCTAAGTATTAAAGTCATTTAATTCTCAGTATATTAAATAATTTAGGTATCACAGTGGATATATGAGATAGGCCTATTTTTAGACTCATTTTACAAAGAGAGGAACAAAGTCAAAGTGTAGTTAAGTGCCTTTCTCAGTGTTCACAACCACCAAGGATTTTTTTTTTAATGTGACTTTTTATTCACAAAGTGCAAATGCCAGGGGACAGCCTCAGTGACTTGGAATTCATGTTAGTGAAGTGTCTTAAACATTTGAGTAAAACAAGTGGCTACAACAGCAGTCAATTAAAAGGCACTTTCATGAGAAAAAAATAAATACTTCCTCAGGAGGTATTTCTCAATGAGTAACCCACTGGACAGTCTACTTTGCCTGTGACACCGTTGCTGCTTTGCTGACTAGTTTAGTACAAGGTTAGGAGTCAAATCCACACATTCTGGCTTCAGATTTCATGCCCTTAATCAGTATGCTATATGCATTGATATTAAGATGATACAAGTATTGTCATAATTTTATATCTATACAAATGTACTTCTTCAAAACTACCTAGAAAATATTTTAGCAGCCAAATGATGTATTTTCAGACAGAATGTGGTTCTATCTAAAACACTGAGCTATTTTTGAAGAAAAGATAAGATATACAAAAAAAATAATAATCACTGAAATCATACCTGATATGAAGATTCCTTTTTCTTTCTCTCACTCCATCCCTCTAAAATCTCTTATCTTGATGTGAACACCTGGCCTTTTCTGGTATCTTTACGGGAAACACTTCCAGTTAGCCATCTCATCAATGAACAATACTTTATCTGAGCTTAGGTAATATCCTCTGGTGTTCACATTAGCAGGATTTAGTATTCATCACAAGTGAGA
>SJYA01006595.1:17093-28411 GCA_006410615.1 Neotragus moschatus
CCCCACCCGCCCCGCTCTCCACTCGGGCCCACGGTCCCAAATCCAGACCTTCCTGCAGGCTCCGATCTCCTGGGGTCCCCAACCCACCATCGTACTCCCTCCCGCCCGTCAGCCCTCTGGACCATCTGCCTCCAACTTCAAATCAGCCCGGCCGCCCAGTGAGGCTTTGCCCCCTCAGTCCCCTCTGTCTGGGAAGTTTATGCCTATTTTATTCTTCGATGTCCTGAGAGCTGCAGAAAGGGGACACACACTGTGTCTGTTCATGGAACCCCGATACGCTGACGCTTCAGTGTGCACCAGGAAGCAAAGGGGAGTGTGCTAAAGGCTCGCCGCCCCCGCCGCGCCCCTGCCCCCCTCCCCGTGTGCCCTGACAAGAGTCAGAGACGGCCTCTGGTCCCCGCGGGGAGGCAGGGCAGGGTAGGAAGCAGACCTGCCCCTGGGGGTGCTCCCTCTCCTCTTCCCGCTCCCTCTCGGACTTCACGCGGGGCTGCCGGCAACCACACATGCGCGCACGCACGCGCACACACGTGTACACACACATGCGCACACACATGCATGCTCACACGTGCACACGTGTGTGTACTCTGGAGCCGCCTACCCAGCCCTGGCCTCGTGACCTTCGGGGTGAGGTCCGAGAACACTGACTTCCTCCTGAGGCCATCACGCACGGATGTGGGTTTTCGCCGCGTCGGGGGCGATCTTTGTGCCAGTTTCTTGTTCGCGGCTCTTCCCTTTCTTCCTCCGATGCTTCTCACAGCCTCGCCTCTTTCCCGCTCCCGCTCTCCACAGTGCTCTCCCGGGTCCTGCCGGGGGCTCCGTCCCTGGGCCCCAGCCGTGGATGCTGTGGGCCCCCGGCGCCCAGCTCTCCCGGGCCCAGAGCCGGTGACGGCACTCGCAGGCTTTGCAGGGCTCCTTCCCTAGTCTCTGGCTCCCCCAGTAGACGGTCCGGCTCTGCGCAGTGACTCTGCTGAGTGAGCGCAGGCCCCCGGCAGGACCCCTCGAAGCAGCCCCCGAAGGTGACCCATGAAGCCCGTCCCCTGGTTCCCAGCTTCACGGGCTCGGACCACCTCCCCCAGGCCACGCTCGGATTTTTAAATGAACCACGTCTCTTTTCCCTTTGATGCTATTAACACTAGAAAGCTATTTGAAAAGTTTTACTGGAATTCATTTATAAAACAGCAAGTTAACTCTCAAATTTAGGAAAAACACCCTAATTCTTACGCGCATGCTTAGCGGACCTTTGCACACGTATGTCGAATACCATGCCCATCACAGTGAGTATCGATTCGCAAGTGGCATGCTTCGCCTGTGGTGTCCCAAGACACTTGACAGACCTTTTCATGCCATTCTGTCTATTTGCATGTAAATATAACCTGCACTCTGATACGCATACACACACCTTTTTCCCTTTCAAGTAGAATTCAAGGAAATCAAATTCTTCTGAAACTTTAAGGCTTTCTTTTATTTATGTATTTTTTGCTACGTGGCAGGTCCTTGTAGGTTACCTGTTTTAAATACAGTAGTGTGCACGTATCAATCCCAAACCCCAATCTAATTTTCAAAGTCNCCTTTTTCCCTTTCAAGTAGAATTCAAGGAAATCAAATTCTTCTGAAACTTTAAGGCTTTCTTTTATTTATGTATTTTTTGCTACGTGGCAGGTCCTTGTAGGTTACCTGTTTTAAATACAGTAGTGTGCACGTATCAATCCCAAACCCCAATCTAATTTTCAAAGTCTCAAGTGATTTCAAATTCCCTTAACGGATGTCTCCCTCGCTCTTCCCCGAGTCACCCGTCAGGTGAGCGGACGGCACGCCGGTGTGAGGAGCTGTCCGTGCCACAGGGCAGAGTGCCTTCCCTGTGACCCATCCCCTGGAAGGATGGGGCCGTCGGCGAGTGGCGCCTGTGGGTTCCAGCAGGAACTCGAGATCTGTCTTCAGACTCAGTGTCGAGAACGTGTTTGAGTTCAGCTGTGACGTGCCAGCTATTTTTCCACAGTCTGAAATTCTAAAGACACAGAAAATGCGAAGCTGTATTCTTTGTAAAACTGCCTTCCACCTGCTTTCACTGTTTTATGCTTATTTGTGGTGGTTTAGGCACTACGTCGTGTCTTGCAACCCTGTGGACTGTAGCCCGCCAGGCTCCTCCATCCACGCGGTTCTCCAGGCAAGAGTACTGCAGTGGGTCACCATGCCCTGCTCCAGGGCGTCTTCCTGACCAGGTCTCCTGCTTTGCAGGTGGACTCTTTACCAGCTGAGCTAAGCACGAAGCCCCTAACACCGTTACTAAACTGTGTCCTAGCTATTGGCCCAGTTTTTAAGTGATCATTGATATGAATGAGGCCTGTAATGTAGCAAGGAATATTTTCAGGTACACCAGTTTTCTGACGTGGTTAAATTAGTTACAGTAGCCGATTCTGTGAAAATCAAAATAAAATAATAGTTTTTTAAATGAGAGGCTGTTACATGTAATGACAGGGTTTTAAAATCTCATTGAATAATAGTAAAACAAAACCAAGTCAAAACCCTTGGACAGCAAAGAGATCAAATGAGTCGATCCTAAAGGAAATCAACCCCGAATATTCTTGGAAGGACTGATGCTGAAGCTGAAGCTCCAATACTTTGGCCACCTGACGCAAAGAGCTGACTCATTGGAAAAGACCCTGATGCTGGGAAACATTGAAGGCAGGAGGAGAAGGGGCCGACAGAGGATGAGATGGTTGGATGGCATCACTGACCAGTGGACATGAGTCTGAGCAAGCTCCGGGAGTTGGTGATGGACAGGGANGCTGAAGCTCCAATACTTTGGCCACCTGACGCAAAGAGCTGACTCATTGGAAAAGACCCTGATGCTGGGAAACATTGAAGGCAGGAGGAGAAGGGGCCGACAGAGGATGAGATGGTTGGATGGCATCACTGACCAGTGGACATGAGTCTGAGCAAGCTCCGGGAGTTGGTGATGGACAGGGAGGCCTGGCGTGCTGCAGTCTGTGAGGTTTCAAAGGGCTGGACATGACTTAGTGACGGAAAAACAATTAAAAAAAATATCAATACCAGGAAATATTTGGTATTTTAAAAAATTTATTTGTTTTAATTGGAGGCTAATTACTTTACAATATTGTATTGGTTTTGCCATACATCAACATGAATCCACCACAGGTATACTCATGTTCCCAATCCTGAACCCCCTCCCACCTCCCTCCCCATACCATCCCTCTGGGTCATCCCCGTGCACCAGCCCCGAGCATCCTGTATCCTGCATTGAACCTGGACTGATGATTCGTTTCTTATATGATATTATACATGTTTCAATGCCATTCTCCCAAATCATCCCACCCTCTCCCTCTCCCACAGAGTTCAAAAGACTGTTCTATGCATCTGTGTCTCTTTTGCTGTCTCGCATACAGGGTTATCGTTACCATCTTTCTAAATTCCACATATATGCATTAGTATACTGTATTGGTGTTTTTCTTTCTGGCTTACTTCACTCTGTATAATCGGCTCCAGTTTCATCCACATCATTAGAACTGAATCAAATGTATTCTTTTTAATGGCTGAGTAATACTCCATTGTGTATATGTACCACAGCTTTCTTATCCATTCATCTGCTGATGGACATCTAGGTTGCTTCCATGTCCTGGCTATTATAAACAGTGCTGCGATGAACATTGGGGTACACATGTCTCTTTCAATTCTGGTTTCCTCAGTGTGTATGCCCAGCAGGGGGATTGCTGGGTCATAAGGCAGTTCTATTTCCAGTTTTTAAAGGAATCTCCATCTTGTTCTCCATAGTGGCTGTACTAGTTTGCATTCCCACCAACAGTGTAAGAGGGTTCCCTTTTCTCCACACCCTCTCCAGCATTAATTGCTTGCAGACTTTTGGATCGCAGCCATTCTGACTGGCGGGAAATGGTACCTCATTGTGGTTTTGATTTGCATTTCTCTGATAATGAGTGATATTGAGCGTCTTTTCATGTGTTTGTTAGCCATCCGTATGTCTTCTTTGGAGAAATGTCTGTTTAGTTATTTAGTCCATTTTTTGGTTGGGTCATTTATTGTTTTGGAATTAAGCTTCAGGAGTTGCTTATATATTTTTAAGATTAGTTGTCTGTCAGTTGCTTCGTTTGCTATTATTTTCTCCCATTTGGAGGGCTGTCTTTTCACCTTGCTTATAGTTTCCTTTGTTGTGCAGAAGCTTTTAATTTTAATTAGGTCCCATTCGTTTATTTTTTCTCTTATTTCCAGTATTCTGGGAGGTGGGTCATAGAGGATCCTGCTGTGATTTATGTCGGAGAGTGTTTTGCCTATGTTCTCCTCGAGGAGTCTTATAGTTTCTGGTCTTACGTTTAGATCTTTAATCCATTTTTTGTTTCTTTTTGTGTGTGGTGTTAGAAAGTGTTCTGGTTTCACTCTTTTACAAGTTACCAAGGGAGGCCGTGAAATTCCTGAAGCTTTAAGGGAAAAAAAAATGACGCCTATTCAGCTCGGTATCACTTAGGGAGTGACCAGATGCAGCCCTACTGTGTGCTGGGGAACGTGTGGGGAGGGAAGGGGGCCGAGTATTCACCGCAGGTAAAATGGAGGAAAGCAAACGCCGCGCTTTGCGTCGGCAGCGGCCGTGGGGAAACCGCCAGCACTCCTCAGCCCCTCCTGCGCTGGTGGGACCTGATTTCTTTCTGCCCCTCCACCACCTTTTCTGCAGCGCTCCCGAAAGGTTTTGCTGAAATGGACCTGAAAAGAACGCTCTCCGTGAGCAGTGAGGGTGGGTGGGCAGTGTTGTCAGATCGCCAGAAATGGAGCCCAGGAAGCTGGAGCCAGACCCTGGGGAGCAGCCCCGCCCCACTCCTCCAGCCTGCAGGCCACCTCCAGTCCTGGACTCTGAGTCCCCTTCAGCCACTGGCAGCTGCTCGGATAGGTGTGAGCCGAAGGACTCCTCTTCACTTTCCATGCCTAAGGGTGAATTTACAAACTGAAAACTCTCTGGATAACTGATAAATAGTTTGTGAAGAGGAACAGGAGGCGTTTGTGTCTAGACAGCCCCTCCTCACTTCTGGAGATGGTCAGAGGGTGTCTGAACCTGGGGCTCAGTCCCTGACCCCTAAGCCCTGGCATGGTCTCTACCATGGTCTTGATTCTTCACTGGGGAAATGACCCCGGTGCCCTCACTCAGGGTGGTTAGCTGATGGTCCTGAAACGCCGGCCAAACAGGGGGATCCCTGCTTCGCTAAGCCCTGCCCTCTCCACCTGTGGCTCCCTGGATGCGTCATCTGCACGCACAAGTCCCTGACCTTCTAGGAGGAACCCTTCTCTTCTGAAACCTGGGGACAGCCAGCCGTGGGCACAAGCATCAGTATGGAGCCAGCCTCTCTCCGTTGACCTCTGTGTGCCTCCCATCCATCCGTCAGTCTGTCCATCCTGCAGCGATGGTCAGTCCAGGGCCACCTTCTCCTGGGAGCCCGGAGAGCCCCGCCCCTGCTTCCCCAGCACCCAGGCCCCGTTTCCCGTTCAGACAGTGAAACGTGACTGCACCGTCTGAGTCTTTGACTCCCAGGTTCCTTCCACAGCGTCTTTTCCTTCAACAGATGTTTCCAAAATAATTAAGTGCTGGGGAGCATGCATTATTGAGACGTCGGATGCCTCCCTAATGCGCCCCACATTTGTAGTCAGCACAGAACTGAGTGCTCAGAAGAGCTGGGCCATTTATTTTGCAAATCACAGAACATTCACCCCAGACCAGAGCCTCTGCGGGACCAGGACCCGAAAACCTTCCGGTCCTGCAGCAGCTCTGCAGTGGCCCCAGGAATCACGGGCCCCTATGTGATCTGTGAGTGGGGCGAGACATACACGTTTGCTAGACTCTGCTCCAGTGTCTCAAGAGCCTACAGTGTGTCAGGCAGGATATGGTGTTTCCATCAAGGTAAGATCCTCAAGTCAGTAAGAGCTGTTCAAGTTCAAGAATATCTTTATATAAAGAAGCATGTTGTTCCAGAAACGTCTTGGCCTTAAAGGTGAAAATGTTCCTACTTCTTTTACAATAACTATTTATGGGGTTCTTACCTGGTTCCAGCTGCTATGGTGACACCATAAATGTCACAAAGGAGCCTCCAGCTTTCCAAGAACATACGCAGGTGGAAACGGGGTAAACAGACGCAAAGCATCATCTCAGGCCTCGACTGAAGCCCTGGAGGCAGGTCTCCTGGCCGCCGCAGCCTGCAAGGCTTCTATCCTAGAGATCAAAGTCCCCACCGCCCCCTGCCACACGAGCCCTCCACCCTGCCTTCTGGGTGGTTTGGGAAGGTTATGACCCGAGCTGTGTTCAGGGCTGCTGGCTTAGATAGATACAGCATCCTCTGACTGAGACACGGCCCCTTCACACATGTATAGGCTACTGACACTCTGTAAAATAGGTAACTAGTGGAACCTGCTGTATAACACAGGGAGCTCTGCTCAGGGCTCTACAGTGAGCTAAAGGGAAGGAAATCCAAAAAGAGAAGGAAAATATGTATAATTATAGCTGATTCACTTCACGGTGTAGCGTAAACCAACCCAACACTGCAAAGCAACGATAGCCCAATAAAAGTTAATTTAAAAAATGAGGAAGCACCAGGTCCAATGTACCTGGCTCTGGAACGTGAAGACTGACTCTCTGTCAAGCAGAATTGGCCAGTGGCCACTCGCTGGGGAGGGCCATAAAGCAGACGGCAGTAGAAGAGGAGGGGCGGACGACGAGGATGAGAACCACTTCGAGCCCGCAAGGAGGAGAAACAGCGTGCGTCTCCCTGGGGTGTGCGTTCCTGTTAGGTGCCGCTTTTGATACCATGAGAATTTTTGGTGAATGGTGAGAACACTGTCCAACATCGCGTGCCTTTAAGAGACTTGGGGTCCCACAGTAGGGAGCAGGTTTACCCCTCAGGAGGATACGACATCCTGAAAGTGGCAAAGCCGGTCAACACTCCTCGGATAAGTTGTGGCAAGCTAACTCCTAAGATGCTGCTATGCCCACGAATCACAAAAGAAACTCCTCTGGAAAAAGATGAATGATTATAGAACCTCTTCCTCTGTGGAGATGGCAAGCAAATATTTTCCTTAAGATTGAGGGTGGGAGGAGAAGGGGGTGACAGAGGATGAGATGGCTGGATGGCATCACCAACTCAATGGACTTGAGTTTAAGTAAACTCCGGGAGCTGGTGATGGACAGGGAGGCCTGGCGTGCTGCAGTCCTGGGGTTGCAAAGAGCCGGACACAACTGGGCGACAGAACTGAACTGAACTGATCCTGAAATCTGGGCTTCCCTGGTGGCTCAGCAGTAGAGTCCACCTGCCATGCAGAAGACCTGGGCTCTACCTTGACCTCTGCTTGATCTGCAGAGCAACAGGTGTCTTTTAGACTGCACCCCCCAAAAAATAACACATAGCGAATGCTAGAGATTGCTTGCTGGTGCACGTGCTGTGTCCGATGGTTTGAAATCCTGTGGGCTACAGCCCACCAGGTTCCTCTAACCAGGAGATTCTCCAGGAAAGAATACCGGAGTGGGTTGCCCTTCCCTTCTCCAGGGGACCTTCCCGACCCGGGGACTGAGCCTGCCTTTCCAGCGTCTCCTGCACTGGCAGGCAGGCATCTTACCACTAGTGCCCCCTGGGAAGCCAAAATTCAAATGTGAAACTCTAACCCTCGGTGTGGTTGTGTTTGGTGACAGAGCCCCTGAGGAAGTAATCGCCGTAAATGAGATCCTCAGGACGGGACCTTGATGCCTTAGGACCAACATCTGTGTAAGAGGAAACGCCAGAAAGACAACGTGCAGAGCGGGAAGAAATACTTGCCAACCGTCTGTCAGGTACGTAGTCGCTGCCCGTGTTATACAAAGAACTCACACAGCTCAGCAGCAAAAATATAAAATAAAACAAAATTTTAAAAATAGGCGAAGGATCTGAAGAGACATCTCTCCAAAAGAAACATACAGATGGTCAACAGACACTTGGAAAGATGCTCAACATCAGTAGTCCTCAGGGAAACAGATCAAACCACGACGAGCCACCACCTCACACCTGTCAGAATGGCCGTCACCAAAAAGATGTAACAAAGGCCGCGGCAGCTGTGGAGGAAGGGAGCCTCCTGCACCGCGGTGGGAGCGCAACCGGTGCCGTCACTGCGGAAAACGATCTGGACGGTGCTCAGATAATTGAAGATAGAACTACCGTGTGTCCAGGCAATTTTATTTCTGGGAATGTATCCAAAGGAAATAAAAACACTAATTCCAAAATGTGTCTGCACCCCAGTGTTCACAGCAGCAATATTTATGTATGTTTATATGTATATATTGGAGAAGGCGATGGCACCCCACTCTGGTACTCTTGCCTGGAAAATCCCATGGACGGAGGAGCCTGGTAGGCTGCAGGCCAGGGGGTCGCTAAGAGTCAGATGACTGAGCGCCTTAACTTTCACCTTTCACTTTCATGCATTGGAGAAGGAAATGGCAACCCACTCCAGTGTTCTTGCCTGGAGAATCCTAGGGACGAGGGAGCCTGGTCAGCTGCCGTCTATGGGGTCACACAGAGTCGGACACGACTAAAGTGACTTAGCAGCATATATATATATGGATAAATATTTACATATATTTGTATATATATATACAATGCTAAAGCTGAAGCTCCAATACTTTGGCTACCTGATGCAAAGAGCCAACTCATTAGAAAAGACCCTGNCAGCTGCCGTCTATGGGGTCACACAGAGTCGGACACGACTAAAGTGACTTAGCAGCATATATATATATGGATAAATATTTACATATATTTGTATATATATATATAATGCTAAAGCTGAAGCTCCAATACTTTGGCTACCTGATGCAAAGAGCCAACTCATTAGAAAAGACCCTGATGCGGGGAAAGAGTGAAGGCAGGAGGCAAAAGGGATGACAGAGGATGAGATGGTTGGAAGGCATCACTGACTCAACGGATATGGGAGATGGTGAAGGCCAGGGAAGCCTGGCGTGCACAGTCCATGGGGTCACTGAGTCGGACACTACTGAGTGGCTGAACAAGTTATACACATATATACATATATGTATGAGAGAGAGAGAAAGGAATTTTATTTGGGCATAAAAGTTTGGAAATTCTACCATTTTTGACAACATGAACGGACCTTGAAGGCCTTGTGCTAAATGAAGTAAGTCAGACAGAGAGAGACAAACACCCTAGGACCTCACTTATATGTGGAGTCCAACAAAATGGAAGTAAAAAGCAGTGGAAAGATCAGATTTGAGGTCCGCAGAGATATCAGAGGAGCGCAGTCAAACGCATGAACTTCCAGGGATAAGGAAGGCCTGGGGGCGTGACGGGCAGCGTAAGGACCACGGCGAGCACGCCACGTCACATGCAGGAGGGGGTTCAGCGGGCAGGTCCAAGGGTTCCCGCCGCGTCACACGCGGGAGGGGGTTCAGCGGGCAGGTCCATGGGTTCCCGCCACGAGGGATGAGGCTCTTCCTCTTTCCTTCTTTCCTCTCTTTCTATCGTGTCAGTAAGAGAAGGTGGCTGTTTACCCACAGTTGTTGCAGCCATTCCACCACGTATGTGAGCCGAGCCATCACATTCCGCACCTCAAACGTTCACAGAGTGCACTCAAGCACTTCTCCAAGATGCCTAAGTGAGTAAGTGGAGGCATCTCCCCGGTGGTCAGAAGCCCCTCAGCACAGCCAAGAAAGGCGTTACTTGAATGAATAGGGAGGGAGGCGGACAAAGGACTCCCCTGACCGAGAGGCACCCTGGGCAGCCCCCGAGCAGCAGAGCCGCGCTCCGGGCCTGCTCAGGGGGCTGAGGGTCCTGGAGACTCCGGACTCCCCAGGAGGCAGGCATCCACTCCCCTGGCAACCACGCGGGCTGGTGGGCCCCAGGCGAGCGGCCACAGCCCCGGGCGTCTCTGCGTCAGGCCCCGAGTTTGACACTTGGCGACACCAGTGGGGATGTGAAGGGTGACTCGAGCAAAGGGTGACTGATCTGAGANCCCCTGGCAACCACGCGGGCTGGTGGGCCCCAGGCGAGCGGCCACAGCCCCGGGCGTCTCTGCGTCAGGCCCCGAGTTTGACACTTGGCGACACCAGTGGGGATGTGAAGGGTGACTCGAGCAAAGGGTGACTGATCTGAGAGCTGCTATGGAAAGCATCTCGCCAGAAAGAACTCAGACCCAGAACTGACAGGACTTAGTGACTGCTCTTTGTTCCAACAAAAAATGAAAATAAAACAAGTCTGAGGGGCCCCTGACCCCCAGTCAAAGCAAAAGCCAGCAATGTTTTCGCCATTCGTATGGCATCCAAACTATTCAATTAATTCCCTTTTAGCTCTTATGATGCTTGTGTGGAGTTGACTTCCCAGGGCCTAGAGGGAATCTTCCATGTAGTGTGTGTCCAACAAATGTTGTGGAACAAATAGACTCCCAAACTGTCTTTATGCAGTTTCGGAGAAGTGGGTCAGGGTGAGGTCACACTCTTCAGAATGGAGCTGTAGTGGGACTGAATTATTAGGGGAAAGTACTGTCTCCTATTAAGTCACCACTGTGGGGTCAGGACCGTGATTCCCATTGCTGTGCCCTGCGCCTCGGGCTCCGGGGAGGCTTGTCCAAGAACACTTGATGGATAAAGAAACGCACTCCCGAAGCTTGGGATGAAGACACACGCATCACTGTGTATAATATGGATAACCAACAAGCACTGGTTGTGTGGCACAAAGTCTACTCCGTATCCTGCAAGAAGCTACGTGGGAAAGAAGGTGCTGTGCTCAGTCGTGTCCGACTATTTCAGCTCCACGGCCTGTAGCCCTCAAGGCTCCCCTGTCCATGGGATTCTCCAGCAGGAATACTGGAGTGGGCTGCCGTTGCCGCCTCCAGGGGGTCTTCCCGACCCGGGGCTCGCGCCCTCTTCTCCTGCGTCTCCTGCCACGGCGGGCAGATTCTCCACACTAGCGCCACGGTGTGACACAACAGGCCAGCCACCGCCGCGTGCCCGAAACTAGCTTGACACTGTTGATCAGCTGTCCTCCAATATAAGATAAAAGCTGAGCTTAAAAGAGAAAGGAATCGACTCCTTCCACCGCAGAGGCAAGCTGGGAGTGTCACTGCTGGCATTCTGGGCTGTGAGCTTTCCCAGGAGCTGGAGGTGGGGGCGGCCCAGGGTGAGCAGGCTTTTTACAAACACCCAGAGCATCCGCTCCTGCTCACTGACACCCGAGCCTCAAATACCTGTACACGGTGCAGCTCTGGGGCTAAGGGAGGAATCGGAGCCGCTGGAAGGTTCATTAATAATTTAAAGTGGTTAAAAAAAAAAAAAAAAA
>SJYA01006596.1:0-21366 GCA_006410615.1 Neotragus moschatus
AGAGAAGGAAATGGCAGCCCACTCCAGTGTTCTTGCCTGGAGAATCCCAGAGTCAGGGGAGTCTGGTGGGCTGCTGTCTATGTGGTTGCACAGAGTCGAGCATGACTGAAGCGACTTAGCAGGGAGCATACATCTGTATGATGGTTTTGACTTCAGAGTATGTATTCAATTTATCTTTCTAAGTGAATGCTCACATAATTTTATCATGACCAATTTTGTAATTTCCATAAACTTTGTGTTTGTAAAAAGAGGGGGAATTTTTACTCCCTGGGAAATAGGTAAGCAAATCAATTCAAAGTGAATTAGAAAACAAATATTTTAGAATTAGAAGGGTGACACTATAATTGATAACCCAGATAAATGCCTTCCTGCCAGTGCAGGAGACACAAGAGACGTGGCTTCGATCCCTGAGTCGGGAAGATCCCCTGGAGGAGGGCATGGCAACTTAAGCCAGTATTCTTGCCTGAAGAATCCCATGGACAGAGGACTGGTGGACTATAGCCCATAGAGTCGCAAAGAGTTGGACACAACTGAAGTGACTTAGCATGCACGCATGCACAAATAAATGCAGTTAACCTTACCTTTTAATGAATTTGTTTCCTTGAGAGGCCCCAGGGAGACACAGTGGTCATCCATCTTATTAAGGAGTCTTTGTTCTGGGTTTTAGAGTATGGGAAGTAAATTTTTGAATTTGGTTTTGGTAGTGTAACTTTCGCTTAAGATAGAGTTTGTCTCTAATTTAATATAGTTTTGAATATATTCTTTTTTAATGTGCATATATGTATGCATGTATTTTTACAAAAATAAGGTCATACTGTACATATTATATATAACTTACTTTTTTTCATGTAACAGTACATAATGGACATGTATCTATGTAAACAAATATGGGACTACATCGTAATTTCTAATGGCTATAAAGCACTGTAGCATATGGCTTTATCATCATTTATTTAAACAGTTTCCTACTGTTGGACAATTAGGACATTCAAATTTTGCAGCCTCAGATATGCAGGTGATAGCACTCTAATGGCAGAAATTAAAGAGGAACTAAAGAACCTCTTGATGTGAGTAAAAGAGGAGAGTGAAAAAGCTAGGATGAAACTCAACATTAAAAAAGCTAAGATCTTGGCAACCAGTCCCATCATTTCAGGGAAACAGAGGGAGAAAAGTGGAAGCAGAGACAGATTTTGTTTTCTTGGGCTCCAAAATCACTTTGGACAATGATCACAGCCATGAAATTAAAAGATGCTTGCTCCTAGGAAGAAAAGCAATGACAAACCCAGACAGCATATTAAAAAGCAGAGATTATCTCTTTGCCGGCAAAGGTCTGTATAGTCAAAGCTATGGTTTGTTCCAGTACTTGTGTATGGATATGAGAGTTGGACCATAAAGAAGGCTGAAGCCAAAGACTTGATGCTGTTGAACTGTGGTTCTGGAGGAGACTCTTGAGAGTCCCTTGGGCTGCAAGGAGATCAGAATCGTCAGTCCTAAAGGAAATCAACCCTGAATATTCATTGGAAGGACTGATGCTGAAGCTGAAGCTCCAAAACTTGGGCCACTTGATGTGAAGTGTAGACTCATTGGAAAAGTCCCTGATGCTGGGAAAGACTGGAGGCAGGAGGAGAAGGGGAAGACAGAGGATGAGATGGTTGGATAGAATTACTGACTCAAGGAACATGAGTTTGAACAAACCCCAGGAGATAGTTGGGGACAGAGTAACCTGGCATGCTACAGTCCATGGGTTGTAAAGAGTCGGCCATGACTTAGCTACTGAACAACAATAACAAATGTTGATACTCTAAGCAATAATAAAATAACCAATTATCTATATCATCACTCAATTAACTAAATTTTTTTCTCTTAGAAAAATTCTACATTGTGAAATATCTTGATTGAAGAGTATGTCCTTAAGAATATGTGTGTGTGTGTGTGTGTGTGTGTGTATTGTAGGGTACTATCAGCCTCCAGAAAAAGCCAAGACAACTTACTTACAACAGTCACATGTGAGAATGCCTGTTTCTACACCCCTATTCCAACCACGGGTCTGGTAAATTTTACATCTTTGCAAATCTGATCACACTGGATCAACCAAAGAGCTGTCAGATGCCTCAAGTTGGGGCCAACCAAACTCTCTTCAGGACTTTTATTCTTGTCTAGAGTGACCCAGAGATGGAAGAAACTCTAGGAGGAGATAGTTGAGCAGTTCCTTCTACCAAGGCATTCTGGAATTGCCAGCCTCCTTCCTGTTCAGCCTCCTTTCTGTTCAGCCTTCTCGACCTCTTCTATTATATCCTCACAGCTTTCCATAAAATTTCCCTTTTCCTTCTTAAGCAAAAGGCCTTTTCTTCAGAAAAGATTAAAAAACCATGAAAAGAGTGTTTTGGTGCCGACTCATAAACGTGACTGGTAGTTGCTACTGGCAGTTGTCTGGGAGCTCAGTTAGGTCTGTCTCCAGAACCATTTACACATGATCTCTCCAGGAAGGTGGTCTCAGGGTTATCAGACTTCATTGCTGGCTGACTTTCGGTGAAGCCATGTTCCAAGAGAACCAGGAGGAAGCTGTAGCAGCTTTTATGACCCAGCCTCAAAAGTTGCATACCATCACTTCCCCTGGATTTTATGGGGCAAAACAGTCACAAATTCATATTATGTCCATAGTTACATCAGTCCATTTTAGGATTGTTAGATGTCATCAGATCAAGAAGAGGTGTCACATACGATTGCTGTTGGTGAAGATATTTACAGAGTTGAAGAAAGTCCTTTCCTTGAAGTAGAGAAGCCCACCATGGGAAGCCTTCAATTGATGAGGAGATTAAAAAGCTGAAAGCTTGTCCTGAAGATCCCAGACAAGCCCCCAAGATGATATCTTATGGTGAATGGTATCGGATTCTTGATCTCCAAAGAAGATTTATCTTCGGGACCAGGGACCAGGCTTGCTCACTCAAGAGCTTTTGTGAAGCAGAGTTTTATTAGAGGATAAAAAAGGACAGAGAAAGTTTCTGACATAGACATCAGAAGGGGGACGGAGAGTGCTCCCAGTTTCGAATATATTCTATAAGCAAAGGAGCTTAGAGTATTTTTCGCTCAAGCTAAATTGTTACCTCCAAATTACAGAGAAACTTACTAATTAGCTGAAATCAAGTGTTAGTTTTAACTAATTCTACTTTAAAAAAAAACAAAACAGTGAAACAGAACAACTTGATTTACATATTTATATGCTCTAATTAAAATGCTTTAATCCTAACAGTAATCAAAAATTGAGTCTCTAAATGTGGCAGAACACAGAAACCAAAGTGGTTTTACTTCTGTAAATATGATTGCTCCCTAATTCCATCAGTTAATGTTTCAGTGATGTTAATAATAGTTTTACAACCTCTTTAACATTATTTTTAGAAAGTTTCTCTTCTCAGTCACTGGACATTTACATTGAGCTTTTAAAAATATTTCCAAGTTATGCATATAGACAAAGAGGTGTTTATTTAGCATCTATACTGGATAGCAGGTGGAGTAAAGCTGTAGCTGGAAGGTGATAGAATCTACCGAACCACCATAGAGGTAACATTTAGAAACATTTTCCCATTAAAAAAGATACAGAATATATGTGAACTCTTTTCTACTGACTGATGAAAAGAAAAGATTCCAGCAAAATAAGGACCATTTGTTAAGAGAGATGGTGACCCCTTAGTCTGTGAAATCCAGCCCAGATAAAGACCCTTCCTCCATAGGGACTACCAGGGATTCATATTTTTATATAGTTAACCAAGGTTCCCTATTGGTCTTCAGAATTTCCTAGTATACCAGCTTTCCTTTAAATGGTTTAACTGCATAATCAAAGTATTGTGCTTAAGAACCAGGACTTTGGACTCACATCCCTACTCTGCCATGTACAAGCTGTCTGACCTTCAGCTTGTTACCTAATGTCTCTGAGACTGTTTTCACGTTTATGGGACAAGGATGGAAGAATCTGTTTCATAGAATTGTGAGGAAGATTGATGATTTAATAATGTCTGTGATAGCCTTGGAACAGTATGGCACATAGAACATGCTTGGTCATGAGACCTAATATTATTTACTTAATTTTCAAAATACTCCCATTCATTCCCTAGAGAATAGGGAGTTAGAAACTAAAGAGAACCAGCGAAGGGCACTGCCTTGAGGAATGTGTAAGCTAGAGCTTCTTTTGTGCCCTTCATTAAGCACCCCGTGGGCCAGATTCTGAATCTTAAGAGGCTGAGCCCTCTAGTTTATGTCCTTCCTTTTACATTTCACAAATAGTTTATGTCCTTCTGTTTCAAAATAGGTACCAACATTTTTTTCTTTACCCTGGTTACCTCCAGACTTATTGTCTCTGCTTTTCCCAGCTGGATCTGACATTTTCTTCCCTCATCTCCCTAGTAGGTTGAGACAGGAATTACTTCAACATATGAAGCATCTTGTTCCCACCATCTGGTTGCTCTTAGATTAACCTAGTTTCCCAGACCTGAGACCTATCTCAGAGTCACAGGTATTAAGCACCAGCTGCTCGTCATCCCCTCAGATATTTCCCCAGAATGCTTACAGAGTATAGTGAGACCTTACCCCCATCCCTTCCAGCTTGAGTTACAGCCCTTCCCTTTCCAGGCCTCTCCCATCTGAAAACTCCCCATCCACCACATTTGACCCAGAACTTAGACCATAGGAATAAGCTCTCCTTTTAATCTGTAAGTCCTTGAATACCTAACAGGTGATTCCACTCAATTCTCACTTCGAGAAATCCTGCCTTAATGCCCAACTGCCAAGCAGAGACCTCCAGTCTCTGCCATATGCAGACCTAGCTTCCTCTCTGGCCTTGGATTCACCCCACACCCAGGCCAGGCTCTGGGAGGGTACTGACACTCATGGATATACCTCTAAAAGGATGTCTTTGTGGGCCTAAGTCCCAAAATTGACGGTTCACTAACAACACACTGCCTAGACCTCTTGTCTGGTTTGGAAATGTGGCTCCAGTTGTTGCCTAGGCTACAGCTGCAGGTGTCACCGTCTTCTGCAGGTGTCTCAGAGGCCTTCGAGCATCTCCACAGCCTGATCAGTGGCCCAGTCCTGCTCCGTCGTGATTCCTCAGTCTGGTGCTAGGTCCCACTCGCTGTGTTCCCTTGCCAGCTTTGAGCTGTCCCAGCCTGCTTTCAGGCTGCCCTGTGCTAAAATAAGAGCTTCTGCATAAGTCTAACAGTCTAAAGAGCACCACACCCAAAGCCTCTCTAGCACTACAGGGGCTGATAAGCCTCTTAGATCTCATGATACTGAGTTCATCTCTGTGAACTCCATGAAGCGGAGGAAAAGATGAGAAATATTCCCAACCATTCTTCTCGGACGGAGAAGACTAGTTTATCTTCTCCCTCTATCAGATTAGTTTATCTTCAGAGCCTCCTGATTCTAAAAAGTTCAAACATTGGAAATCAAGTAATTAACTAAATGGTACATTGTGATGCTCAAAGAGAACTTTTTAATTTTTTTTTGATGGGTCAGGGTGATCAACTGATGCTCAGGAGCTTCCAATTTCCTCTGATTCCTTCCTATGCTTCAAATATGTTATTATCACTCCTCAAATTCAATCGCCACTTGACATATACTTCTGAAACAAGCCTGAAGCAAAGGCTTTTCGTTCACCTCCTGTGTTTGGGGGATCTCACTTCAGGTCATACATAAGCCCTCTGGCCCCCATATTCAGGAATTAGATAGTGTCTCATGCTAGAATAAGCATTCTAGTTGAAAAAGATTTAGGTTTTGAGTTATGCTTTTGAGGTTTTCTTTTTATCAGAAAACTGTCTCAGGATCCCCTGACTGCTAGGACTAAGTGTTTAGCAAAAGAATATAACTGTGTCCTCAGAAAAACCTTTTCTGTGTGACTCACTTTGTCACTATGGAGACAACGGAGGCTTGCTTACTTACAAGTTTTACCATCACCTCTCACCTCCTCCCACACACCTAGGAAATGGGTTATGGATCTCTTCCGGATGCCCAAGAAGATTATCCTTGGGATATATTCCTGAGGCATAATGTCACTGACCTTCCACTCTCTTTATCCATGGCTTTTGAGAGTGCTGCCCTATTTTCTTATCTGAGTGGCTATCTGTAGGTCTGAATTTCCATCTGCTTTTTCATTACCAGGTGGCAGAGGGGTGACTAAGACTGAAGACCATTATGGGGTTGCCCCTGGGCTCAAATCTCTGTGGGGCGATGGATCTCAAAGGATCCTTGCTTGCATGTTGTCATAATCCTTTTCAAATGTGTATCTTCATGACTTTATCTTCACAGCTTCAAGATTCAACTTGACGCTGACAGAGTCAGGCAGAGCAGTGGGTTACCACCAGTCTGAGAGCACTGAAAATTCTCTTCCTTTCCTTCTATCGAGCTCTTCAGGGGCCTCTCCTTGTACAGTTGCTAAGGCATATTGTCTCAGATATGATCAGATTCCAGTTATGTAAGAACATTTTCTTCCTATTCTTTCTTTGTATTGTGGTTAGGTACTTACTTTTCTTTTTAATTTAGCATTTTTAAAACTCTTTACTTTTGTATCATTTTAAACTCTGACACAATTTCCAAGATTATGATAAGGAACTCCCATATCCTCTTCACCCAGATCTACAAATGTAGATTTTGCCAAATCTATATTTGCTTTATCAACCATTTAAGAATAGGTTATAGATATTATGTCCTTTTACCATTAAATACTTCATTAGGTATTTTCTAAAACCAGAGACATTCTCCAACATGCTATGGAAGAATTATAAAATTCAGAAAATTTAGCACTGATACAGTGTTATCAGTTCATCTAGTCCATGTGCTAATTTCACCAATTGCCCCAATAAAGTCTTCGATAGCTGTTTGTTTTCCTAGACCAAGATGGAGTCTTGGATCCCTTGTAGCATTTGGCTGTCATGTGTCTTTCATCCACTTAGCTGGGCCAGCTCCTCAGACCACTGGAATGTTTTCTTGCTTTGAATATTGACATATTGAGAATAGTGAGTCTTTGTCCCTAAACAGCTCTCTCTCTTTGTCCCTAAACATCAGATTCCCATGCCTAGAACTCAAGTGTTTCTCCAGAGATAATTTACCACTTATTCAGAACAGTGGTATCTCTGGCCCTAAAAGGTTGTGTGTGCTTAGTCACTCGGTCATGTCCAACACTTGTGTGACCCAATGGACTGTAGCCTGTTAGGCTCCTCCGTCCATGAAAGTTTCCTGGCAAGAATACTAGATTAGGTTGCCATTTCCTCCTTCAGGGGATCTTTCTGGACCAGGGATCAAACCCTTGCCTCCTGCATTTCCTGCACTGCAGGCGAATTCTTTACCACTGAGTCTAGAGATAATTTTCTGCTTATTCAAACCAGCGCTGTCTCTGGCTCTAAAACGTTAAGCCAGTATATGTCAGCATGCAGAATAAGATTATACTTGGCTACAGTGAGTGTGTCCCAGACTGCTGCAGTCTCATCCCCTCTGGACTCAGTGGGCAATATGAACAGTGAGGTTTAGATTTACTTGTTGCCAGGACCATGTTATTTTTGAAAGAGCAGGAACCTTTTATGTTCCATTTCCTCCAGGTAATCTGGGATGAGGTGATGTTTATAGACCAGAGTAAATGACACCAGAATTCATCAAAAGCCAAAATAAAAGCAGAACTGGTGACAGAATTGGTGTTTGAACAGTGTGATTTATACTGAATAATGATTCTCTTCCAGCAAATCAGCTCCTGCTACTAGCGTCAATTATAAATAGACAGTGGCTGTGCTTCTGACATAGAGATTGATCAACAAAGGAAAATTATTTCTGGAAAATATTATTTCTATATATCTGTCAGAAAGAAATTAAGAATTATATAAACTCCTTACTTTTTCTCTTTAATTTTGTATGAGTGAAATTTGAATTGTGAAGAAGTATGTGAATACATGCACTCAGTCTTTACATCAGGAAAGGAAATTTCTTTTGAAGTCTGGTACTTTGGGTTTTTTGTAGAGAATGTGAACAGAGCTCCTTCTTTCTACCCCTTAAGGGAGGAAAAGAACAATTTTCCTGTCATGCTGAAATGTGGGTTTGATGCTAACCTGTCAGCATGCCATTAGGGTAAAAATATTTTTGTTGTGTGTTGCTTCTCCAAGCTCCCCTAGTACAAATGTGTACATATTTGTCAATCAGTTGTCATCCTTTGAGATCCTTGGGTTTGGCCTACTGTAACTTTGATTCTCCTTTGCTCAGAGCGTCCTTTTAGTGCCCTAGAAGCAAGCTGCAATTTTGAGGAAGACCTCTGCAACTTTTACCAAGACAAAGAAGGTTCAGGCTGGACCCGAGTGAAAGTAAAACCAAACATGTATCGGGCAGGAGACCACACTTCAGGCCTAGGTAAATCAGAGTCTGTTGTGTGGGATGTCATGGTGGGGGTGGGGGTTAGTATTCATGCTCCATTTTCCAGTTGTTCTGACCAAGACACCAGCTTGAAAGAGCGGGGTGGGTGGGGGGAAGCTATGAAGAAGCAAAGACAATAGGTAATCTTGGGTTTGACCTTTTTTCAAAACTGGAATTCAAGTTGCTGTACTAGCAGATGTATTTACCAGTTAATTAAGCAGTCAAACCTTTGGAAATTGCTCTTCACTTTAGATAGAGAAGTACCTTTAAAAACCTATTAGATTCCAATTACATGAGATATCCATAGAAACAGAGAGCAGATTAGTGGTTGCCAGGGGCTAGGGAGAGGGGGTGGGGAATGACTATTCAATGGATATAGAATTTCCTTTTGAGGTAATGAAAATATTCTGGAAGTGGGTAGTAGTGGCTCCACAGTCATTGTGAAAGTACTAAATGCCACTGAATTGTACTCTTTAAAGTGGTTAAAATGCTAAATTTTGCATTATATGTGTTTTATTGCAATAAATAATACATAGTGGGACATAAAAGCATCACAGCTGTTGGGAAATGTTGGGTGGGCACTTGATGGATGGGCCTACACGAAGCTCTCAGAAATCAATGCGAGCTCCCCCAGTGTAAGGATTATCTATCACCATAAAGACAGCCCTTGTGAAGTCCACTCCAGTAGAGACTGAGGGAAAGGGCTTCTTCTCAAACGGTTGCTGTCTAATTAATATTTATATACTGGGTATGGGGATGACTTACCAGAAAGCTGATGAAGCTGGTTTCAGGGCCCCTCACTTTTACCAGGTGCTTGCAGTTTTATACTTGTAATTTTATATTCTTTGCTTAGAGGTTGCAAAACTTAAAGAATTACAGAATAAACACCTATTCTGACCTTGGCCAGCCTAACCCCTAGGGGGATATGATAATGAACAAATCAGGTATGTACCCACCCTCACTGGCTGACCATTATTTCAGTGGGCAAGAAAAACACGACAAACGTATATAAAGATAGATGCATGATTACAAATTGTAGTGTGTGCTGTGAAAGAAATAAAGAGTGATCTGAGAGAGAATAAAGAATCTCCTTTTGGTTGAAGATTCAGAGAAGTGGGTTTAAGCTGGGAGAATGGGAGCAACCCAGGCAGAAGGAACAGCATCTCTGAGGGCCTGGAGTTTGGAAAGAGCCAGACACTGCCAGGAATTAGGTTAGTGTGGCTGCACCATTGAGAGGGAAGTAAAGTAAAATGAAGTTAGAAAGGGGAGTAGACAGACCATAGATGTGACAGGCCAGAGTAAGCAACTGGGATTTTACTATAAAGGAAGTGAGACGCTATTGATAGGTTTTAAGTAGAGCAGTGAAGGATTAAATTTAGACTTAAAAAGATTGCTCTGGCTGGTGTATGGCTACCTGTGTTAGTCTGCTCAGGCTTCCGTAACAAAATATCACAGAGTAGGTGACTTAAACAACAGTTTGTTTTCTCAGTTATGGAGGCTGGGGAGTCTGCAATCAAGGCACCACTGGGGTTGGTTTCTGGTGAGATATCTCTTCCTGACTTGGACAAGGCTCCTTCTCACTGTGTCTTCAATATGGCCTTTCCTCTGTGTGCATAGGGGGACATGGGGGCGGGGGCGAAGGGGTTGGGAGAGGAGAGAGAGAGATGTTGTTTCTTCCTCTTCTTACAAGGACACCAGTTGCATAGGTATTAAAGCCTTGACTTTGTAACCTCATTTAACCTTAAATTGCCTCCTAAAATGCCCCATCACCAAATATGGTCACATTGGGGGTTAAAACTTCCCAATGAATATGAGTTGGGGTTGGGGAGGGGACATAATTCAGTCCATAACAACACTCATAAAATTAACAAAGAAACTTTTGCCAGATTAAATAAAACTAAACTGTATACCAAAGACTGCTCCCAAAAGAGTATTGATGGAGGAGGCTCAGAAAAAGAAAAGGGAAAAAAAAGTAAGGTGTTAGGCTTTTTCTTTCTGCTTCATCTTTGTAAGACACAGGGACCTGTTTTAAGTTTACCATGGGGGTGGTAGAGCAGGTGGTAGGGGAAGTTCTTGATCCTATTTTTTCATGTTATTTAAAAGAAGTAGGGGAAAATCAGATATTCAGCACCTGAGAAGGTCTGTCTGATTAAAAACCTGATTTTTAGGATCCAGTTTAACATATGACCAAGAGAGTAAGCTCTGCCTGGATACATAAACCACCCCTACCATTCACCCCTCAAGGACTGCCAGAGCCTGCAACCTCTCCCACTCCACTGGTCATTGTGTTGCAGGAAGGGGGACCCCTTCCAGGGCCCGAAACTGGGCTCTTGTCTAACACTCGGAAAAGAATTGTCTGAGGAGACACATCTGCTGAAAAAGCAAGAGATTTTGTTAGGAAGGGAACCCAGGAGAACAGCTCTGCCGCAGTCTGTGGCAGTCTCCGTTTTTATGGTGATGGGATTACTTTCTAGGTGGTCTTTGGCCAATCATTTTAATTCAGAGTCTTTCCTGGTGGCGCACACTTTGCTCAGCCAAGATGGATGTTAGCGAGAGGGATTCTGGGAAGTGGGTGGACATGCGATATCTCCTTTCCACTTTTCCTGAACTCTTCCAGTTGGTGGTAGCTTATTAGTTCCGTTTGAGTGTGAAGTCTCTCAGTGGGGAGTTGTTAGGGGAAGCACAGTGATTAAAACCGCCCACCCTGGCCAGGCACCATAGTAACCATTTGCATGAGTTGTTTTATGACAGGAGATCCTGATAAGAATACAGAACTAGTAAGCCACCACCAACCAGAAGAGTTCGGGAAAGGTAGAAAGGAAACACCATGTGTTTTGAAACAGAGCAGTTCTCCTGGTTTCCTTTGCCCTATTGCTCTCCACCCGGTGCCCTTTCCCAATAAAATCTCTTGCTTTGTCAGCACATGTGTCTCCTTGGACAATTCATTTCCGAGTGTTAGTCAAGAGCCCAGTTTCGGGCCCTGGAAGGGGTCCCCCTTCCTACAACAATTGCAGAGGTAATAGGAGAATCTGCTCTGGGCCTTGTGTTCTCTGTGACCCAGTACTACTCAGTCTAGTTGTCAGCCCTTTGTCTAAAAAGTAGAGAACCCCAAAATGATTTCATCCTTTTTGTTTCATGAAATGTTATGGAATTCCCTGGCAATCTGGTGGTTAGGTGGAGAAGGCAATGGCACCCCACTCCAGTACTCTTGCCTGGAAAATCCCATGGAAGGAGGAGCCTGGTAGGCTGCAGTCCATGGCGTCGCCAAGAGTCGGACACGACTGAGCGACTTCACTTTCACTTTTCACTTCCATGCATTGGAGAAGGAAATGGCAACCCACTCCCTTGTTCTTGCCTGGAGAATCCCAGGGACGGTGGAGCCTGGTGGGCTGCTGTCTATGGGGTTGCACAGAGTCGAACACGACTGAAGCAACTTAGCAGCAGCAGCAGCAGCTGGTGGTGGTTAGGACACTACGTTTTTTTTTTTTTTTTAACTGATGAGGGCTAGGGTTCAATCCCTGATCAGGGAACTAAGATCCTATAAGCCACATGGCATGGCCAAAAAAAAAAAGTGTACATCCTAATTGATGGCTAAAACCTGAGCATATGCAGTTGGAAATCTATGCTGGTTTATGAAGTTACCTTAAAATTGAAGGTTTATTAGCAAAAGAGTCACACAGATATTTTCTATCACCCAAGCCATAGACATTGTTAAATGCTATCACTTAAAGCCTATTGAATAGTCTCTTTTGGAAAATTCCACTACTTTAACCAAATTTTTCCACTTGATGATCTGGGCTGAATTATTTAGGCTTTTCATTGCTGATGCACTGAAAGCTTTGTCCTATTCACAGGGTATTTCTTGCTGGCCAACACAAAGCTTACATCACAGCCTGGCTACATTGGAAGGCTCTACGGTCCCTCCCTGCCAGGAAACCTGCAGTACTGTTTGCGTTTTTATTATGCCATCTCTGGATTTTTAAAAATGAGTGACACCCTAGCAGTTTATCTCTTTGAAGAGAACCATGTGGTTCAAGACAAGATCTGGTCTGTGCTGGAGTCCCCAAGGGGCGTTTGGATGCAAGCTGAAATCACCTTTAGGAAGCCCATGCCTACCAAGGTACAGTAGAATCTTTCTGCAATTTCCAGTCACTGGACTGGGTTAGTGAATTTCTGTTTAATTATTTTCAACTGATGATGCGTTGTTTTTCTTCTATTCAAGCTGAAAGTCCCACCCTCACATCCTGTTTCCAGGCATGTGTGAGTTATATCTTTCACTTCTTTTCAGTTGTATGTCTCTTGGAATCATGGCCACATAGGGAGTTTGCTTGTTGTTTAATTCTTAGATTCCCTGAGAATAGTCCAAAGAGAGAATATGTGAATAAAGTTCTACATTGAGGCTTTAAGGTCAACACCCTAAACCTCTAGCTCAACACAGGATGGGGAAGCTCAGTAAAATAGGAGAGCCAACTCAGACAGAAAGAATTTACATAAGGGAACCATCAGAAGCTTATTGATAGAAGTAAGAAAACAAAGAGATCTTTATTGCAAAGGAAATGCAAAAGAAAATTGTGATCTCTTGAATTTTACAGCTCATAAACTTAAGGAAGGTTAACAGATATGATAAATTCTGTCAACTACTAATACAACCCAGATTACAATTAGAATGGGAAAACCTGTTCTGTTTCACCTGCCAGTCGGTGAGAAGATCTCTCTCATGCACCCTCTGTGCAAGAAAGAAGGTCCCTTCCTTCAAGCAGATGCCTCACACAACGGAAGCTCGATAGATATATCACTGAAGAATGGCTGTTCAGTTGACCATGTTCGTAACGAGGCTCCCGAAGAAAAGATATACCCAGCAGAGCAGTAGAACTTTCTTCATACACATTAATGGTCCAAATTTCTCTTAGTTATTTGGACAGAAACAGCTTTGTCTATAACTTCCTAGCAAAGAAATTTTGTACACCTTTCCCATCATGACGTTGCTTGGTTACTCTTAGTCCATTAGAATACACACCAGGGGATGACTAAATCTTTACAATGATTAATCAAAGATCTTTGAAAATATTTACAGAAAAAATTTTCCCCATTGCTAGGCAAGAAAAAAATGATGATTATAATGACATGACAGCCTCCTTAACTTACTGATTTCTAAAAGAGTCAAACCAAGTTATGATACCTATAGTAGAATATAAGCGCAGAAGTTTTACCGCATTCTCATAGGCACTGCTTTTATTGTTTTCATGCTAACTAAATAGGTAGTCCCCATTACCAATTATTTAACTCTCCCAAGTAGTTACGGTAACACTCACACACCAAACATGTACCTAATCCATACAATCAGGGATTGTAATAAAATTTTTAGTGTACTCCACACCCTCTGTTGCTAATGTTTTAAAAGAGGGAAAGTATAACAAGCATTTCATTCACTTATTTGACTTTCATTTATTTATTCATTTATTCAACCATACTTTATTAGGTATAAGTTCAGTATATGGGATACAAAGATCAGTGAGGCTCAGATTCTACTTTTGAGAATGAGATCACAGATGATAGAATGTTAAGATACAAATAGTAAACAACTAACAACAGTGCAATCTCACTGCCTCACAGAACTGGACACAGAAAAATAAAGATGAATAGAGGACCAGCTGAGCTGGTGTTTGGAGGGTAAATGTTCAGGCCATGCCGGATTCTAACTCCTTTCTTGCACTACCCACCTGACTCCTCTCTTCTCCCTCCCCCGAGCCCCTCATCCTTTACTCACAAAACAAAGGCTGTTAGTAATTTATCTGCTCCTAGGTGTCAGTCCCTGCTCTTATTTGACTCCCATGGAATAGAAGGAAGCCACCCAGCAACTAAGGATGCCCCAGAGAATTTACCCTTTTCTTCTTCGACTGACTTCCAACCCTCCCAGCAACCACACAAATCCTATCCACCTACTTCAGGAAAATTTGATCTAGACCCAGTGCGGGCAGGGAAGTTCTTATAGCTTCAGAAGGAGCTATTATGAATTCAGTCCCAGAGCTGATGAGGAGATGGTACAGTTCAACACAAGCAAACTCTGGACACATGTCTGAAAGTGGTGAATAGTTTTTGAAAGGTCCTTTCTAAACAGAACCAGTTTCTCAGAGAGTGAGAGAATCATTTGACATTCATACAGACAGCACTGAGCAAGGTAAGAAACTAATACATAACATATATAGGTAGAAACAAACATACATATGGTATTTCAGAGAAGAAATAAAATGAAAAGTCAAAGTTTCCCTTACCATTCCTGTACTCAAACTCCAATTCTACTTTTTCTAAAGGTTTTCCCCCTGATTTTCTGATGTTTTACTCTATAATTCCAGATATTCTATTTCTACCTCATTTCTTGATTCATTAACCTTAGCAGTATTTGCTGACTCCCTTCTATAAAAGATAAGAAATTTAGTTTTTTTATACTATTTCCTTTTGTTTTCTCTATCCTCCTTACAATTTTGTTGTTGTATTTTCATTTTTAAGTTTCTCTCGGTTCCCTTTGTGACTCTGATACACCTAATCATCTGTTTTTGCTCCCAATGACTTCAGGTCGTGTCCTATGACACTCTAGTATGTATGGTGAATACATTTTCACCCCTCTGTTTCCCCTCCCTCACTTACCCTCTCTACCTCTTAGCTTTCTCGGCAATACATTTACTTGTACATAGAATGGCTTAAAACATTTCAGTTCCTCCAGCGAAGACTTTGAGCTTTGCCAGTAGCAGGATTTCCCTGTATGGGCCCCCTTGGCAATTTGGAAGGGACAGTGCTGCCTCTGTAGGTGGCCACACCTCACATGACTGGGATTTTGTCATCTTCAATGACAACAACCCAAGTTATTTCCGCATGTTTCCATATGGCCCCAGAGGTGTCAGGCCATCCTTGGATGGGAACTGTGGCTTTATAAGTTGATTCTGAAAACTGAAATTAAGATCTAGCCGCGCCTACAATCCACCTTTGCCTCCTTGAATCTGTGCTCTGCAGAGCCGCATAATAGTGATGAGGGAGCCTCCCCTTCAATGACCCTCTGGATTCCTGTTGCTCTTCTGGGAAAAGGCTCGCCTGCTTTGACATCAGCCCCTCCCCAGCCTCGCCTCTTACTCGCCCCATTCTAATAACACTGCAATCAGTTCCTGGAACACACTGCTCTTTTCCACGTTGGGCCATTGCACACCCAGTTTCCTCTGCCTACTCTCTTGTTAATTCAGTCACTGGCTTGAAATTCCCTTCTGCAGAGAGGCCTTTTCTGGCTCATTCCTCAGAATAGATTAGTGTTCCCTGGGCCTCCTAGGCCTCTTCTCCATCATTCTGGAGACAGGATAGCACAGCAATTGAAAGAAATGACTGAGGAGTCTGTTTTCAAATCTCCATTCTACCACTTAAATGACTTTGCAATCTTAGTTTTTTCCCTTAATTGAGATATGATTGACATGCGATTGAGGGGCACAGTGTAACGGTTTGGTATACGTATATATTGTGAAATGATCACCACAGTGCATCTAGTTAACATCCATCACCTCACATAGTTAATGAGTATTTCTTCTTATGATAAGAACTTCTAAGATTTACTCACTTGCTGCTAAGTCACTTCAGTCGTGTCCGACTGTGTGACCCCACAGACGGCAGCCCATCAGGCTCCACCATCCCTGGGAGTCTCCAGGCAAGAACACTGGAGTGGGTTGCCATTTCCTTCTTCAATGCATGAAAGTGAAAAGTGAAAGTGAAGTCGCTCAGTCGTGTCCGACTCTTAGCGACCCCATGGACTGCAGCCTACCAGGCTCCTCCATCCATGGGATTTTCCAGGCAAGAGTATTGGAGTGGGGTGCCATAGCCTTCTCCGTTAGTGACTTTCAAATATACAATACAGTTTGCTAAATATACTCACCATGCTGCTCTTTATAAATTTAAAAGTGAAGAAACTGAAGTTTCCAAAAGTTGTCCTATAACTTCCAAAAGTTATATAGTCCTATTTTTGCTGTTACCTTGCCACTGTACCCCAGACAAAATCCTTTACAGTTGTGCCTCTAAAATATATCTCAGATATGTTTACTTCTGTGTCCCCAACCACCACCCTAGTCTAAGCCACCATCATTTCTTACCTAAATTGCTCCGTATCTTTCTATCTGGTTTTTCTGCTTCCACCTTGCTCTCTACGTTCTCATGCAGCCACCAGAATCATCATTTTGAAATGGAAATAGGATCAAGCCACTCTCTTGCCAGAAACTGTGCTATGGTCTTTAGAATAAAGCCCCATTCCCTCCTGTGGCTCATAAGGCCCTGTACCATCTGGCCCCTGCGTCCTTCATGAACTTCAGCTTCCTTTGCTCTGCCCATGATCACATGGTCACACAGTCCCCATGGTCCTGCTGGCCTTCTCTCCGTCTCCTGAGTTCCAAGGCCTTTCCTTCACTGGGGACATCATGCTTGCAGTCCCCTCACCCACCTATCCTATGTCAGGATGGTTCTCGTTCTTCTGTCCTGATCAGGTAAGTCCTTTTAGAAAGGAGCTGCCTGACCACCTGGTCTGTAACTGCTTTTTCCATCCCAGATTATTCTACAAGATATCGCCTAGTTTATTTTGTGCATAGCATTTACCCTGATCTGAAATTTTCTCATTTGTTTGTCCACTTGTTCACTGTCTATCTCTTTTCCCATAAAAATATGAAACTGAAAAACGGGTAAGTAAAAGAATGAGAGTGGACTTTCTAAGGCTGGTAAGTGACAGAGCTGGGGTTTGATCTATGGTCTATAACTGTCAGAAGCCTGCCCTTTGCCACTGGTATGACAATCCTGGGTGCTCAGGATTTCCATCCAGTCTTGGGGAAGGCCTGTTCTTCTGTAGCTGGAGAATGTGAGGCTTCCAAATGTGCCTTGGGGCATGGGCACCATCTTCTATTTTATTTAATTCTCACAACATTCCTGTAAGGGAAGTGAAGTATCTCCTTTTAGTGCCCTTGGCCTTCTAGAAATCAAAGTTATACCAACCCCAGGTCACATCCTACTAGAAAGGGATGCCTAAGCTCAGAGTTCACTGCACATATGTCACCGTTGTGAGGAAAATTCTTCCCCGCCTCTGCTTCAAGTCCTCACTGCCCCATTCCTGAAGCCAACCAAGTGCCAGTGGTCAGGGACCAACTCACCGAGAGTGAGTGGCTGCCTTTTCATACCTGTTCCCTGGCTGAAAGCCTTGTATGTGAATTTTGAATACACCTAGCCTTATTTTCCGGAGAAGGCTATAGCACCCCACTCCAGTACTCTTGCCTGGAAAATCCCATGGACAGAGGAGCCTGGTAGGCTGCAGTCCATGGGGTCGTGAAGAGTTGGACACGACCGAGTGACTTCACTTTCACTTTTCACTTTCATGCATTGGAGAAGGAAATGGCAACCCACTCCAGTGTTCTTGCCTGGAGAATCCCAGAGATGGGGGAGCCTGGTGGGCTGCCGTCTATGGGGTCACACAGAGTCGGACACGACTGAAGTGACTTAGTAGCAGCAGCAGCCTAATTCTCACTGGTAGAGATGTTTGGTACGTATGTTTGAGTATCTGTGCTGCATAGTCAAAATAATAATAACAATAATCTCTTACTTTCACATTGCTCCTTAGTGTGACCTGCTTTCATGAACATTATTTTCACCTCTCAGTGAGTTGGCTTGTGAGACTAGAAATGAGCTCAGTGAGGGCAGCCTGCACAGAACTGTAAAAAAGTCAGGATTTTTTTTCCCTCTTTCCTTTTGTTTCTCCCTATGTGTTACCTCATCTGTGCCTTCCCAGGTAGCTTCCACTCTGGATGCTTCTTTACCTTTATTTCAACATTTGCTCTTATCCAGACCATTTTAAGGACAATGGGTTGATTTCATTAACAAGTCCCTGCTAGCTCCCTACATAGTCTAATGTTTGATGGAAACTATAATACATATTAATATTTCTATTTAAGGAATAGTAGCAATGGTAAGAATTTTCATGAGATCATTCTAGCCAAATAGCCATATGGGTGGATTATGTATAATGTCACAGCTGCCAACAGGACTAGGAACTTTCATTGAATGCTTTCCATGTGCCAGAAGTTATGCTAAATATTCAACATGTGTTACTTCATTTGGTTCCATAACACCTTAGGAAGGAAGGCTGTATAGTCCCATTTAACAGGTGAGTCCCATTTAATTAAGGACCTTGTTGAACATCACACAGTTACTAAGAGGCATAGCAGAAAGGTAAATCCAAGTCTTTTTCAATCCAGAAGCCATGCCTTTTGTACTGTGCCTTTATGCCCCTAGCTCTCTTCTGCTGCTACTAAGTTGCTTCGGTTGTGTCCGACTCTTTGTGACCCCATGAATTGCAGCACGCCAGGCCTCCCTGTCCATCACCAACTCCTGGAGTTCACTCAGACACATCCATCGAGTTGGTGATGCCATCCAGCCATCTCATCCTCTGTCGTCCCCTTCTCCTCCTGCCCCCAATCCCTCCCAGCATCAGAGTCTTTTCCAATGAGTCAGCTCTTCCCATGAGGTGGCCAAAGTATCATCTCTTTAGTATGTGACTGATTCTGTACCTTAACTTTTCTTTAAATTAAAAATCAGGTCCGAGTTAAATATTCATTTTGATAGTACCAGACTGCTATGCTTACATAATCATCAACTAATATGTTAATGTTTTAGAAACATTTTGAAAAACCATGAATCATGAAATGGTTTTCTTTTTCCTTTTTTAAAAATGTACTTATTTGGCTGCTTTGGGCCTTTGTGGGATCTTCGTTCTCTCATGCAAGAACTTTCGTTGTAGTACTTGGGCGTAGTTACTGTACAGCATGTGGGATCTTGGTCTCAGACCAGGGATCTAACCCAAGACCCCTGCATTGCAAGGCAGATTCTTAATCACTGGACCACCAGAGATGTCCTATGAAATGGGTTTTCTTGATCTGATTGTCCTCAGCACAGCCTGGCGTGCTGCAATTCATGGGGTTGCAAAGAGTCGGACACGACTGAGTGACTGAACTGAACTGACTGAACCGAACTGAATCAAGACTTACACTGAGACTTTCACACACCAGAGATAGTCATGACGAGAGGGAACAATTCACTCCAGAATGCTTTTCCTGAAAGCCAAAAGTCAGGAGAGACTAGAGTCATTGTCAGAAAGTCTGTAATGATGAAGCACAAATATTAGCCTTTATATTCAAATCCTTGGGGTGACATTATGCTTGGTCACTAAAGAACCTATGTTAGGTCCTGCCATATCTTGTGACTTGAAAAGAATTTTCCTTTTAACAAAAATCATTAAGTAGTCTGTTAATTAGAGGCACTGGAAGGAACTCAGTATCATGCTCATTAAATATTTCCTTTGAAAAAAAATGTTAAATGGCCCATAAATGAGAGCATGACCAGACATACTCTTTCATCTGGGTCTGGCTTAATGATCAGCTCAGTAGTTATTAACATCTGCATGGTAAACCCTTCAAAATCTACATCTTTATTCTGTTGTAAGATTAAAGAACAAACTTCAAAAGTCATTTAAGAATATAGAGAAAACCTTTATATAGCCAGTTTGAAAAAATATACATTTTTTTAATGAGTTCAGTTCAGTTCAGTCGCTCAGTCATGTCCGACTCTTTGCGACCCCGTGAGCCGCAGCACACCAGGTCTCCATGTCCATCACCAACCCCCGGAGTCCACCCAAACCCATGTCCATCAAGTTGATGATGCCATCCAACCATTTCATCCTCTGTCGTCCCCTTCTCCTCCTGCCCTCAATCTTTCCCAGCATCAGGGTGTTTTCCAATGAGTCAGCTCTTCGCATGAGGTGGCCAAAGTATTGGAGTTTCAGCCTCAACATCAGTTCTTCCAATGAACACCCAGGACTGATGTCCTTTGGGATGGACTGGTTGGATCTCCTTGCAGTCCAAGGGACTCTCAAGAGTCTTCTCCAACACCACAGTTCAAAAGCATCAGTTCTTCGGTGCTCAGCTTTCTTCATGGTCCAACTCTCACATCCATACATGACTACTGGAAAAATTATGGCCTTGACTAGACAGACATTTGTTGGCAAAGTAATGTCTCTGCTTTTGAATATGCTATCTAGTTTGGTCATAACGTTCCTTCCAAGGAGTAAGCGTATTTTAATTTCATGGCTACAATCACCATCTGCAGTGATATGGAGCCCAGAAAAATAAAGTCATCCACTGTTTTCACTGTTTCCCCATCTATCTTCCATGAAGTGATGGGACTGGATGCCATCATCTTAGTTTTCTGAATGTTGAACTTTAAGCTAACTTTTTCACACTCCTNGTTCCTTCCAAGGAGTAAGCGTATTTTAATTTCATGGCTACAATCACCATCTGCAGTGATATGGAGCCCAGAAAAATAAAGTCATCCACTGTTTTCACTGTTTCCCCATCTATCTTCCATGAAGTGATGGGACTGGATGCCATCATCTTAGTTTTCTGAATGTTGAACTGTTTCCCCATCTATCTGCCATGAAGTGATGGGACTGGATGCCATCATCTTAGTTTTCTGAATGTTGAACTTTAAGCTAACTTTTTCACACTCCTCTTTCACTTTCATCAAGAGGTTTTTTAGTTCTTCTTCACTTTCTGCCATAGGGGTGGTGTCATCTGCATATCTGAGGTTATTTATATTTCTCCTGGCAATCTTGATTCTAGCTTGTGCTTCCTCCAGCGCAGCATTTCTCATGAGGTACTCTGCATATAAATTAAATAAGCAGGATGACAATACACAGCCTTGACATACTCCTTTTCCTATTTGGAACCAGTCTGTTGTTCCATGTCCAGTTCTAACTTTGCTTCCTGACTTGCATTCAGGTTTCTCAAGAGGCAGGTCAGGTGGTCTGGTAGTCTCATCTCTTTCAGAATTTCCCCCAGTTTATTAAGTGATCCACACAGTCAAAGGCTTTGACATAGTCAATAAAGCAGAGGTAGATGTTTTTCTGGAACTCTCTTGCTTTTT
>SJYA01006596.1:23170-44052 GCA_006410615.1 Neotragus moschatus
CTGTGGGCAAGAATCCCTTAGAAGAAATGGAGTAGCCCTCATAGTCAACAAAAGAGTCTGAAATACAGTACTTGGGTGCAATCTCAAAAACAACAGAATGATCTCTGTTCATCTCCAAGGCAAACTAGTCAATATCACAGTAATCCAACTCTTTGCCCCAGCCAGTAACACTGAAGAAGCTGAAGCTGAACAGTTCTATGAAGACCTACAAGACCTTCTAGAACTAACACCCCCCAAAAGATGTCCTTTTCATTATAGGGGACTGGAATGCAAAAGTAGGAAGTCAAAAGATACCTGGAGTAACAGGCAAATTTGACCTTGGAATACAAAACGGAACAGATCAAAGGCTCACAGAGTTTTGCCAAGAGAACGCACTGGTCATAGCAAGCACCCTCTTCCAACAACACAAGACTCTACACATAGACATCACCAGATGGTCAGCCAAACTCAGACTGATTATTATTCTTTGCAGCCAAAGATGGAGAAGCTGTATACAGTCAGCAAAAACAAGACTGCGAGCTGACNGCCAAGAGAACGCACTGGTCATAGCAAGCACCCTCTTCCAACAACACAAGACTCTACACATAGACATCACCAGATGGTCAGCCAAACTCAGACTGATTATTATTCTTTGCAGCCAAAGATGGAGAAGCTGTATACAGTCAGCAAAAACAAGACTGCGAGCTGACTGTGGCTCATATCGCAAACTCCTTATTGCCAAATTCAGACTTAAATTGAAGAAAGTAGGGGAAACCACTAGACCATTCAGGTATGACCTAGATCAAATCCCTTATGATTATTCAGTGGAAGTGAGAAATAGATTCAAGGGACTAGATCTGATAGACAGAGTGCCTGTTGAACTATGGACGGAGGTTCATGACATTGTACAAGAGGCAGTGATCAAGACCATCCCCAAGAAAAAGAAATGCAAAAAAGGCAAAATGGTTGTCTGAGGAGGTCTTACAAACAGCTGAGAAGAGAAGCGAAAGGCAAAGGAGAAAAGGAAAGATATAAGCATCTGAATGCAGAGTTCCAAAGAATAGCAAGGAGAGATAAGAAAGCTTTCCTCAGTGATCAGTGCAAATAAACAGAGGAAAAAAAGAGAATGGGAAAGAGTAGAGATCTCTTCAAGAAAATTAGAGATACCAAGGGAACATTTTATGCAAAAATGGGCACAATAAAGGACAGAAATTGTATGGACCTAATAGAAGCAGAAGATATTAAGAAGAGGTGGCAAAAATACACAGAAGAACTACAGAAAAAAGATCTTCATGACCAAGATAACCACAATGGTATGATCACTCACCTAGAGCCAGACATCCTGAAATGTGAGGTCAAGTGGACCTTAGGAAGCATCGCTACAAAGAAAGCTAATGGAAGTGGTGGAATTCCAGTTGAGCTATTTCAAATCCTAAAAATGATGCTGTGAAAGTGCTGCACTCAACATGCCAGCAAATTTGGAAAACTCAGCAGTGGCCATAGGACTGGAGAAGGTCAGTTTTCATTCCAATCCCAAAGAAAAGCAATGCTAAAGAATGTTCCAACTACCACACAATTGCACTCATCTCACATGATAACAAAGTAATGCTCAAAATTCTCCAAGCCAGGCCTCAACACTATGCAAACTGTGAACTTCCAGATGTTCAAACTGGATTTAGAAAAGGCAGAGGAACTAGAGATCAAATTGCCAACTTCCATTTGATCATCAAAAGAGCAAGAGAGTTCCGGAAAGACATCTACTGCTTTATTGACTACACCAAAGTCTTTGACTGTATTGATCACAATAAAATATGGAAAATTCTGAAAGAGATGGGAATACCAGACCACCTGACCTGCCTCCTGAAAAATCTTTATGCAGGTCAAGAAGCAACAGTTAGAACTGGACATGGAACAACAGATTGGTTCCAAATTGGGAAAGGAGTACATCAAGGCTGTATATTGTCACCCTACTTATTTAACTTATATGCAGAGTACATCATGTGGAATGCTGGGCTGGAAGAAACACAAGCTGGAGTCAAGATTGCCGGGAGAAATATCAAAAACCTCAGATATGCAGATGACAGCACCCTTATGGCAGAAAGCAAAGAAGAACTAAAGAGTCTCTTGATGAAAGTGAAAGAGGAGAGTGAAAAAGTTGGCTTAAGGTTCAACATTCAGAAAACATTCAGAAACTATGACATCTGGTCCCATTACTTCATGGCAAATAGATGAGGAAACAGTGAGAGATTTTATTTTGGGGGCTCCAAAATCACTGCAGATGGTGAGTGCAGCCATGAAATTAAAAGATGCTTACTACGTGGAAGAAAAGCGATGGCCAACCTAGACAGCATATTAAAAAGCAGAGACATTACTTTGCCAACAAAGGTCCGTCTAGTCAAAGCTATGGTTTTTCCAGTGGTCTTGCATGGATATGAGAGTTGGACAATAAAGAAGGCTGAGCACCAAAGAATTGATGCTTTTGAACTGTAGTGTTGGAGAAGACTCTTGAGAGTCCCTTGGACAGCAAGGAGATCCAACCAATCCATCCTAAAGGAAATCAGTCATGGATATTCATTGGAAAGACTGATGCTAAAGCTGAAGCTCCAATATTTTTGGCCACTTGCTGTGAAGAACTGACTCATTCGAAAAGACCTTGATGCTGGGAAAGATTGAGGGTAGGAGGAGAACGGGACGACAGAGGATGAGATGGCTGGATGGCATCACTGGCTCGATGGATGTGAGTTTGAGTGAACTCTGGGAGTTGGTGATGGACAGGGAGGCCTGGCATGCTGCAATTCATGAGGTCGCAAAGAGTTGGACATGACTGAGCGACTGAACTGAACTGAAATGAACTGAACTGAACCTACGTTACTGAGGTCCCACCATGAACCCAGTCAAATTCAGAATTAAGCTACCTGGATTTGTCTGTGTGTATCTTAGCTCTTCCCCTATCAAAGAAAAGGCAGCACCTGAAGGCTGAATTCCACTGTAATCCTCCACAGTGGTACTTCTGTTTTAAGGAACAATGTACATTCATGGCAAAGAAAATACCAGGAGAAAAAGCACCCTCAAACTCTGGTTCTCTGCAGTGTTCAGACTTGTGACTTTGTTCCCAAGGTTTTGATTTTCCAATCAGACCTTCCTTTATAGTCTGAGTACCATGCAAAGGCATTCTGGAGAATGGCAGGGAAGTGAGCAAAGCCAGAATAAGTCACTTCAAAAGGTCTGCAGGGGTAAATGACAGAGAAAGCTGAAAGCTGCAGAGTGCACGCAATCACCGGGAGAGTGTCTGGCAGGTTGCCATCCTGGTGGGAGAGCGAGAAATGGCCCCCCGGCAGGTCTGCCCTGCAAAGTCTAGGTGGGCCACCTGGGCTCTGGGTCCAGATGATAACGTACTTCCTTTGAAAGTCAACTGGACAAAGCCCATGCCCTCTGTTCACTGCAGAATGACCTTCAGCCGAGCAGTTCCCTACAGTGTGAAAGTCACAAGTTAACGGACACACACATGCGCCTGAACTCACACACACACTGTGAATTATAGGGTGAGGTTGCACATAAATCCTGTCTGATTAAGTACAGAAAATGCTGTGATTAAGACGCAGAAAATCCACTAAGCTGAGCTCAGATGAGGAGCAAAACCTTTAGGAACTCTGATTCATTTTTTTTTTCCTTTAACTTGTTCTGTATCCCTACGCTCTCCATGTTTCTCTGTATTCCTGCAGTTTAAATGAGAAGCTTTCTCTCTTGCTCTCTTTCTGTATGTGTGTGTGTGTATAAATAAGAGGGGCATATGTTTAAGAAAAAGGCAGTTTGCTGTCAAGAACCATCCAGATGTATATAATCCCTAGGCCAGTCTTGGCACAGCCTTATTCTTATGCCCAGAAACGTATAAAAGAACAGAAACTTCTGGGAGGGCACAGTCTAGGGGGAAGAAATGAAGCAGGGTGCTCCCTGGGGTTTCACAGGGAGGTGGCGAGAAGGGATGAGAGTAGGTTTGCTTCCGAGAGTGTGCCAGGAGAGAGTGGATGGAGTTTTGAGTTCTGGGAAACTGTGAAGAAAGACTGCGTTTCCCCTACGCCACCTTCCCGTCTTCTCTGTCTGTTTCCATTGCATTGGGTCTGGGGGAACAAAGTAACTAATGATGGCCATGCTATCTTCTGGAAAGCTGTTGCTCAGAAAATATATTTTTATGACATTTATCCAGGAAAAAAGACGACGGTCACCACACAGTCGAAGCTGAAACTGAAATAAGTGATTAATTTTTTTAACTGAAAAAATCAGGTTAATTCATGTTGTAAAAACATACTTGTATTTTTGAGTGTCAAGGATGGTCTTCATTTTTAACTTTGAGTGATAGGTAAATTGTAGACAATAATGTGTTATTGGAAAATAGTATAGAACTAACTTTTTTTTTTTTTTTACAAAGTAAATCCTGTTTCTCCACTAGCTCTCATAATTATTTATGACCTGGTTTATCTTCAGTGTGTTTTATCATTATTTACGGGCTTCCCGGGTGGTACAGTGGTAAAGAATCTGCCTGTCAATGCAGGAAATGCAGGTTCGATCCCTGGGTCAGGAAGATTCCGTGGAGAAGGAAGTGACACAGCCCACTCCAGTCTCCTTCCCTGGGAAATCTCATGGACAGAGGAGCCTGGCGGGCTACAGTCCACAGGGCCAGAAAGAGTCAGACATGGCTGAGCAACTGAGCACACAGATCATCGTTTGTCTCCATTCAGAGCACTGGCCACTGACAACCTCATAGTGAAACGTCTCTTTCTACACATTCTACCCCAAGTCAATCTAGAAACCAACCTTACATATACTTAAAAAAAAAGACACACACACACACACTTGGAATTCAGCAAAATGTTTGGCTAAAAAAGACACCTTGAGGTGGAAAAGTATTTGTTAACATGCTTGCAGCTCAGAACTTAGCATGCTCTCAGCTACATACTTGAGCATTTCTGCTAAAATACCTTCCTGAAGGCTTTATGTTAAAATCTGATGAGCATCTCTTTGAGCTTGACTCTCCACCTTCCAAACCCAAGACTGAAGCACTAGCAAGGGAAGGACTTCTGGATCACAAAAAGGAGTTTTGTTGTAGTATTTTAAAAGTTTATTTTCTTTTCCTTTTAGCTGTTCTTTCAGCTTGGACTTCTTTGTTAAATTTTGTTTGTTTTAGATCATGAATTCTGTGTGTGTATATGTGTGTGTGTGTGTGTGTGTGCGCATGTGTGCGCACGTGTGTGTGTATTTATCATCATCATTGCCAGCGTCCGAGGAACTGTTTGGTGTGGACCTGTAACTGAGACACGCTTTTTAGCAGATACGTGCCCTGGTGGTCTTGTTTTGGTATTCGTAAATATTACAGCCAGACTTTTAATGGAGGTTCTAAACGAAAATAGAACTCAACTGCTAAAATTTAATTTTCTGTGTAAAATAAAAGAAGTAGCAAGAGACTGAAACGCGGGCTGGGCTTGGGGCTCCTTGGGGAGCTCCCACGGCTGTGTGTCACCCTGTGTGGCTTTCATTTTCTGGTGCAAATTGATTTAATGGGCAACATGATTAGATTAATCAAGTCCCAGTGGAGATGTGATCTTGCCGGAGAGATTTCGCTTAACCCTGCTCCTCTCCTCCTGTCTCACCTAAGGAGTCATTTTTTGATCGTTAAGAGGAAAACGGAAAAAGCGAGGGTATCTCCAGCAACAACCCCTGTTCTTAGGAATGAAGCATTTTCATCTGCCCTGGCCCACAAAAAAATGAAAACTTTGAAAAACCATGCCTCCTGAGCTCAAGTAAGACTTTATTGCTTCCTTTTGCTTCCTCGACTGGATTTTATTTCTGTATATTCTATAATAATATAGTTTGGAAATCTTGCCTGCTTTCACGCTCAGTAACTTTAACAATCAGTTCCTCTTAAAGTTTTGGCCTAGGAAGCATCTGTATATCCAGACAAATGGGCTTGTCTGTGTGTGTGTGTGTGTGTGTGTGTTTATAATGGGCTTCTCAGGTGGCACTAGCAGTGAAGATCCCACCCACCAACCCCCAGGAAACGCAGGGTCGATCCCTGGGTTAGAAAGATCTCCTGGAGAAGGGAATGGCAACCCTCTCCGGTGTTCCTGCCTGGAAAAGTCTGCGGACAGCAGAGCCTGGCAGACTCCACGTTCCATGGGGTCGCAAAAAGTCAGATGTGACTGCGCAGCTGTGCCTTGAAAAGAACATCCCTGTAAGATGAACATAACTGTAAGATTATTGCTATCTTCAGATTTTATTTTGTTGATTTTTTTTCAGGGTCTCTCCTTTTTTTAACGCATGTTTAAATATATTTCCATATTGTAGGCTGTCTTAAACTTATTCTGCTTGCAGGTTACCTGCATTATTTCAACAGACAAGTATTCACCTACTCTAACAATACAGTGGCAATGTATATTTAGGAGATAAAATTTGGAATTACGGAAAATCAAACAAAAGACATTAAAGAAAGTGAAAGTGAAGCCGCTCAGTCGTGTCCAACTCTTTGCAACCCCATGGACTGTAGCCTATCAGGTTCCTCTGTCCATGGGATTTTCCAGGCAAGAAGACTGGAGTGGGTTGCCATTTCCTTCTCCAGGGGATCTTCCCGACTCAGGGATTGAGCCCTGGTCTTCTGCACTGCAGGCAGACAGTTTACCCTCTGAGCCACCAGGGAAGCCCTTAAAAGACATTAAAGTTCACAGCTATTTGAAGGTCAGAATGTAGCACGGTGCTGAAAAGCTGAAGGCCCTGAACTTTCCCTCTGTCTCACCCAGAAAGAAGCTATTTCTCACTCCTTAATTCTTCAGAGTACAGGCTCGCTCAGCGGTCCACGTTCCCCAGTGATCTTTTCAAAGAGCTGCCAAAGTGGCTTTGGACAGGAGGTACAAGGACATATCTCTTCTGGATATCTCTGGCTTCTTATTCCCATCCTTACTAGGCAGATACAGATTCAGTAACCCGTTTCCTAGACTCCAAACGTCAACACGCATTTGAGCGCTGTGCTGTCAAATGTTGACAGAAGAGCATTGGCCCGATGTGCTTCCTACAGGAAGAGGTACCAGACAGCCGTCTGTGATCAAGGCTCTGATAGAGCGGAGACGACGGGCAGAGAGGTGCACGGGAGATGCCTTCAGATGCCAAAGGCTGCTTCACAGACAGGGGTGATGCTTCGGCCGCTTGTTGACTGCTGCTGAATTAACATTATCCAGGGGCATGCAGTGTGGTAACAGCGCTGCAAACCTATGAGAAGCTTATTGGTCGTTTCTGCCAAGTCTGGCAGGATGGTCTTGACTGGGTGGCCCTCCTGGATAGGTTTTCCTCCAGATGGTAAGGCAAGCAGCCCGAATCCCTCCATGATGAGAGAGGCCATCTTCTCGGAGTGTGAGCGCTTCCGCCGGGTCTTCTGTGCCTAACCGCCACCTATCGTGATCGCCGAGGATGATAAGAGAGGCTTAGTAGAGCGGGTCTTGAGAGTGGTGTTCTTCTGAGGATCTGGCTTAGCTGGGGACCCAGCAAACAAAGGCAGTGAGGTGGCAGGCATTAGCAGAATCTCTGCTGTAGAGGCGGAGTTTTCTCCGTAAGCAAAGACCGTGTAGAATTATTTCTTTCAATCTGATTTTCTGTTTAAGGAGTAAAAACCTGGGATCGAGATGGAAACAGAGCTGGGGATGCCTCTGTAGTGAATCGATGCATGCTGGACATTTTTATGGTTTGGGTTTGGTTTTTTCTTCATATATTTGTCTGTCTGGCATTCTTTTTTTTTTTTTTTTCTGTAATGATTTTCCTCTCTGGAGAAGAGTTTGAGGTCACGTTCTCAGAACCAAATATGCATGTGCCTTTTCTATGTGATCCCATGTTTGTGCATACTCTGAAATGTATATTGAAAGTCCGAAAAATATACTGAAATATAATATTAAAATATTTATATTGAAAGATACGTTTGTAGTGGGTAGAATATGAAGTTGGTTTTCTCTAATAAGCAGAGGATTAACCAACCTGTTGATTATGTTTCTAGGAGAGGATAGAGTAATGGAAAAGAAAGAAAGACCAAAAAGAAAAATAATAATGTTACATCTGTGGATAATTTCTGGGAGTTTAAAGAAGCATTAGAAGCTGTCCACCCATTAACAGACTTTTATTTCAGATGATCCTCTTTTATTCCAAACTTCAATGAATTCAATAAAGACTTTGGAATAGCATTAAGATTTGCAGTTATCAAGAGTTCACATGTGAAGCCTGCTTCTCACTTTCAAATGTGATTGTTCCTTGCCAATATTGCAAAACAGGCATATTTAATAGAAGTCTGTATATACTTTTTTTTTTCTTTTCCTGGGTGATAGAGCCTGCAATTTATGATCTCAGGAACAAGTGAAAAATATAGCTGTCTGTTTTCTGGCCTTTGGGGTTAAAATCAAGGTCTCTAACACTGCTTTCACAAAGGGTGGTGTTATGTTATTATTTTTTTTTTTTTTTGAGGTGAGGCCGGGGAAGAGGTGGCGGCCAGTTAATATTTCAGAAAGGTGGCAATTACCTGATAACAGAAAGCGGGACGGCCTGCGAGTCGTTACCGCGCATTTCAGAGATGCCAGATCAGCCGTGGACACCACGGTCATTACGGCCTCAGTCGGCCGAGGTCACCTTGGTTCATGTGCTTTATACATTGGTAGCCTTCTCCTTGTTACTTGCCAAACAAACCTCTTCATTTTTGCACACGTTCATGTTGATTTTGTGGTTTCTGAAATTGGGTTCTGGCTCCTGGAGACCCGCGTTTCCACGGCAACTGGAGGCCTTATCGGCCCGGCTTCTTGGCAGGCAGAAAACCAGGCCTTTCAGTTTACTTGGGGTCTTTTTTTTTTCTTTTCCCCTTAAAAAAAACCTTTTTCTTCTCCCCTCTTTTTCCTGCACCCTGCCATTTAGGCATCACATAATTGATTGCGTACATCCTGTGCCACACCCAATTGCCCCAGCTTTGAAGTTCCAGTAGATCATTTTATAGGGCAATGGGTGCCATTTTAAAAGAGGGAAGTTAATGAAGACTTGGCGCCAGGGCAGCGCTGGGGCGATTTCAGCAGATCCTTCTCCAGGTATGATAAAGAAACCCGGGCAGCTTGTGTTTCTTTTCCCGCATTTCCTTTCCAAACTGGCTGCTTCAATATATAGGAAAGACCTCGAGACTGAGTTTGTTATTTTTCTCTCTGGAGCTAATTCCTTTTACAAAACCAGCAAGAATTGCCTCATTTGGTGCTGAGATGAAGGTTGCTTTTTTTCCCCCCCCTTTCAAATTGAAGAAAAAGAAAAAAAAGAAGAAGTCTGATTTAGCATCATGTCATTTGGAGGCTGCTCCTAGTCCAACAGGAGCGGAAAATACAACAAACAAGAAAAAAAAAAAATACTGACCCCTTATTTAGACGCCATTGAGGTTTAGCAACAATAAATGAGCTCATTGCCTTCTCGATGTTTAACAAAATAATAAATGGAATCATTTACTTCAGCTAAAAGACCAAATTTGTTGGAATAAGAACCCAGAGTCTTTATGCAAAGGATACGCTCACTTTGGAAAGCAGGAATATGTAGATAATAGACAAGGTTTTACAGAGCTTAATTGATTTTCACCTTGATTTGTAGAAAGTATATGAACATACGGGGCTTCCCAGTGGTGCTAGTGATAAAGTCTGCCTGCCTATACAAGGACATAAGAGACACGGATTTGATCCTTGGATCGGGAAGGTCCCCTGGAGGAGGGCATGGCAACCCACTCCAGTATTCTTGCCTGGAGAATCCCATGGACAGAGGAGCCTGGTGGGCTTCAGTCTGTGGGGTTGCAGAGAGTCAGGCATGACTGAAGTTACTTAGCACCTACATACATATGAATTATATCTTTGGCAGGTTTGGTGTCTTCTTTGAGAAGACACAGCCAGTGATTTCTCTTGGAAAAAAGTGNCTCCAGTATTCTTGCCTGGAGAATCCCATGGACAGAGGAGCCTGGTGGGCTTCAGTCTGTGGGGTTGCAGAGAGTCAGGCATGACTGAAGTTACTTAGCACCTACATACATATGAATTATATCTTTGGCAGGTTTGGTGTCTTCTTTGAGAAGACACAGCCAGTGATTTCTCTTGGAAAAAAGTGAGCCCCATTCTCTTCACAAAATAAATGTTGCCTGACTCTTCTGTGTTATAGATAAAAGTCAGTGTTGATAGAACGGGCTCTTCAGCAGTTTTATGTCTTTGTTTCCATCTGCTTCTGTTGGCATCTTTGAATTTTTTCGCTTTTGCTATTTCATGGTGCGTCCCACGTCCTCATATCCTCCCACAAGTGTGAGTCTATAGGAGGAATATCTCCATTACCTGACATTTTCCTCTTTCAGACCTATTGCCTAAGGTCTCATTGCCTTAGGACATTTATGCTTCCTGCCAGAGCAAATAGGAGAAATACATTCGCACTTTAGAGTTTGGCTTTAGATCTTATGACTTAGACTTGAGGTCAGACCTTAAAAAAAAAAAAAAAGACCTTTATGGCTGATCTACCTAAAGAACCACACTTTCAATCCACCCCACCCCCCATCTATTCATATAATCTGCTTTATATCATTTTGGTCTTTTATTTATGTACTTGTACGATGATTTTTTTAAATCGGATAGCTGACTTTTTCTTTAGTACTTCTGTGAAATAGAGGGTAATTCATAGATTATATTATTTAAGGAATATTCAGAGTCCTAATGGTATATATGGCAGTGCAGAGGTCCCTGGAATGTGGTGATGAATAAAGGGACTGTAACCTCTTACCATCAAACTGTCCATTTTCGAAGATGGAAAACTCTGGAAGAGTTTGTGAAGGCAATCCGGAATGTGACTGAGGCAATGGTAACATGGTTTACTAAGTGGCTTAGGCGCTTCCCAGGTGGTGCAGTGGTAAAGACTCTCCCTGGCAATGCAGGAGATGCAAGAGACAGGGGTTCGATCCCTGGATTTGAAAGATCCCCTGGGGTAGGAAATGGCAATGCATACCAGCATTCTTGCTGGAAAATCCCATGGACAGAGGAACCTGGCTGGCTACAGTCCATGGGGTCGCAGAGAGTTGGACATGGCTGAGCACACACACACGTAAGTGCCCAGTGTCTGCAAAATGTTAATGGGTCCTGCAGTCCTTGAGGATCAGTAAAAGCTTCAAGGAGAATCTGATATCTAAGTAGAAACATGAAATGCAAATAACATTTCCTCAGATAGGATTTGGGAAAAGACTCTTCGATAGAGGGAATAGCATTTCTAAAGCCTCCGACCTAAACGGTCTCCTGGGACCCATTCAGTCAGTTTCCAATGGCTGTCACAGAGTGTAGGAAAGAATGATAATAAATTGGACAATGAACCAAGTGGTGGAATGTCCTTTGATGCCAAGCTAAGGGGACCAGACCCAATGAATCTGTTAAGTAGGGGAAAGACACGATCAGATTTTATCAGATTTTTCTTTTGTAGATTAATTAACAAAGACCGATTTGAAGGAAGAAGATTCTAGCAGCATGAGCAACAGGGAGGGGTTTTTAGGAAACCCATGCTGGAGCGCCCTAGACGGTGATAACAATCGGCTAACGGAGCGGATGTGGGGAAGGAAGTGTCCACATGTAGGAGTGATGAGGAGGCCCCTGTTAGATATGATTTCTTGGTCCTGCTTAGATGGGAGAGAACAGGGAGTCTCCTGGCTCAGAGACCTGGTGAGATGGTGTCCACTCTCTTTCCATTAAGAGGTTCTTTGAAGAATCATATGAGATGACATGTAATAGAATTGTTTTAAATCACACGCACTACTCAGACACAAGGGGAAAAGTTACAGGACATTTTATACAGGGAGACTGTATTTCACGTGGTAAATGAGAGAAAAATATTCTGGTGATTAAGAGCTGGCTGGGAAGCAAATGTCACATTTGAAAAGAGTATCTTGATATGAAAACGTGTACACATGGCCTTTCTCAGTCAAATACAGATACATGGTTCCTACGTCATGTGCAAAGCAGTTGACTGCATTTGACTCTTCAGCCTTACTCTGTCGCTCAGCAGAGGGAGAACCAGGGACGGTATAAAATTTTAGTGTCAGATTATAGCCTAACGGATAATATAGAAAGAAGGTCATGGATTAGAATTTGGGTCACTAACTAATTGACTATTCAAACTGAACCCTTGAAAGTGAGAAGGCCCACTAGTTAATAATATTGCCAGACACTGTGGTACGTAATGCCTCTAGTGGGAGTTCTTCGCAGTGTCTCCAGTGAAATGCCATTGCTAAATTGCTTAACGTGCGTGATGGCTAACCTCACATGCCTAGATATTTGGTTAGACACTGTCCCTGAGTGTCTGTCTGAAAGGGTGTTTCCTGATAAGATGAACTGGGTGGGGCCGGCTGCTCCCCTGCTGTGGGTGGGGCTCGTCCAGTCCATGCAGTTCTTCTGTTGTGGTCATTCAGCTGCTTACTTGTGTCCAACTCTTTGTGACCCATGGACTGTGGCATGCCAAGCTTCCCAGGCCTTCACCATCTCTAGGAGTTTGTTCAAACCCATGTCCAGTGAGTCAGTGATGATCCGACCATCTCATCCTCTGTTGCCCCCTTCTCCTCCTGCCCTCAATCTTTCCCAGCATCAGCATCTCTTCCAACGAGTCAGCTCTCCACTCAGGTGACCAAAGTATCTGAAACTTCCACTTTAGCATCAGTCCTTCCAATGAGTATTCAGGGTTGGTTTTCTTTATGAGTGACTGGTTTGGTCTCCTTGCAATCCAAGAGACTCTCAAGAGTCTTCTGCAGCAGCACAATTCAAAAGCATCAGCCTTCTTTATGGTTCAACTCTCACATCCATGCATGACTACTGGAAAAACCATAGTTTTGACTACGTGTACCTTTGTTGTTATGTTATAAATAGAATAAAAGGCTAAGTAAGAAAGAATCCTCTTTCTTTGCCTGACTGCCTTTCAACTGGAATTCTGACCTTCATCTGCCTTTGGACTTGACTTGAACCTAGACAGGAACTTACACCATCCGTTTACCTGTTTCTCAGGACTAGGGACTCAAATAGGAGCCACACACTTGGATCTCCCGGGTCCAGAGTTCCCAGCTTCCATAGCCACTCATTCCCCATAATCAGTCTTCTTCTCTGTCGTCTCTGTTTTTCTGAAACACCTTGACCAATCCGGCATCCTACCTGGTACCTACTAAGTACTCAGCAGGGGCCTCCCTGGTGGCTCAGTGGTAAAGAATCTGCCTATAATATTAGAGACGCCGGAGAAGCAGGTTTGATCCCTGGGTGGGGAAGATCCCGTGGAGAAGGACAAGGCAACCCACTCCAGTGTTCTTGCCTGGAGAATCCCATGGGCAGAGGAGCCTGGCGGGCCACAGTCCATGGAGTCACAGAGAGTCAGACACGACTGAGCAACTGAGCATGAATACACAAGTACTCAGTGAGTGTTACATGAATCAAAATAACTGCCATAGAATATTGGCATCTCTGTTAGATACGATCCTAAGAGTGGAATTACTGGGTCCTGGTGAGTGTATATTGAAGAAAGTAGGGAAAACACTAGACCATTTAGGTATGACATAAATCAAATTCCTTATGATAATACAGTGGTCGTGACAGATAGACTCAAGGGATTAAATCTGATAGAGTACATGAAGAACTGTGGATGGAGGTTTGTAACACTTTACAGGAAGCAGTGATCAAGACCATCCTCAAGAAAAGGAAATGCAGAAAGGGCAAAATGGCTGTCCGAGGAAGGTTTACAAATAGCTGAGAAAAGAAGAGAAGCTAAAGGCAAAGGAGAAAAGGAAAGATATACCCATTTGAATGCAGAGTTCCAAAGAATATCAAGGAGAGATAAGAAAGCCTTCTTCAACGATCAGTACAAAGAAATAAATGAAAACAATAGAATGGGAAAGACTAGAGACCTCATCAAGAAAATCAGTGACAGCAAGGGAACATTTCATACAAAGATGGGCACAATAAAGGACAGGAATGGTATGGACCTAACAGAAGCAGAAAATATTAAAAAGAGGTGGCAAGAATACACAGAAGAACTGTACAACAAAGGTCTTCATGACCCAGATAACCACAATGGTGTGATCACTCACCTAGAGTCAGACATTCCGGAATGTGAGGTCGAGTGGGGCTTAGGAAACGTCACTACGAACAAAGCTAGTGGAGGTGATGGAATCCGAGCTGAGCTGTTTCAAGTCCTCAAAGACAATGCTCTGAAAGAGCTGCACTCAATATGCCAGAAAATTCGGAAAACTCAGCAGTGGCCACAGGACTGGAAAAGGTTGGCTTTAATCGCAATCCCAAAGAAAGGCAATGCCAAAGAACGCTTGAACGACCGCACAGTTGCACTTATCTCACACACTAGCAAAGTAATGCTCAAAATTATATTAACGACCTCAGATATGCAAATGATACCACTTTTATGGCAGAAAGCAAAGAACTAAAGAATCTCTTGATGAAAGTGAAAGAGGAGAGTGAAAAAGTTGGCTTAAAACTCAACATTCAGAAAACGAAGATCATGGCACCTAGTCCCATCCCTTCATGGCAAATAGATGGGGAAACAATGGAAACAGTGAGGGAATTTATTTGGGGGGGGGCTTCAAAATCACTGCAGATGATGACTGCAGCCATGAAATTAAAAGATGCTTGCTCCCTGGAAGAAAAGCTATGACCAACCTACACAGCATATTAAAAAGCAGAGACACTACTTTGCCAACAAAGATCCATCTAGTCAAGGCTATGGTTTTTCCAGTGGTCATGTATGGATGTGAGTTGGCTATAAAGAAAGCTGAGCACTGAAGAATTGATGCTTTTGAACTGTGGTATTGGAGAAGACTCTTGAGAGTCCCTTGGACTTCAAGGAGATCCAACCAGGGCATCCTAAAGGAAGTCAATACTGAATATCCATTGGAAGGACTGATTCTGAAGCTGAAACTCCAATACTCTGGCCACCTAATCAGAAAAACTGACTCATCTGAAAAGACCCTGATGCTGGGAAAGATTGAAGGTGGGAGGAGAAGGGGATGACAGAGGATAGATGGTTGGATGGCATCACCGACTCACTGGACATGAGTTTGNACTCTGGCCACCTAATCAGAAAAACTGACTCATCTGAAAAGACCCTGATGCTGGGAAAGATTGAAGGTGGGAGGAGAAGGGGATGACAGAGGATAGATGGTTGGATGGCATCACCGACTCACTGGACATGAGTTTGGTTAAACTCCGTGATTTGGTGATGGACAGGGAGACCTAGCATGCTGCAGTCCATGGGGTTGCAAAGAGTCGGACACGACTGAGCCACTGAACTGATCTGATGGCTCTAAACAGGAAGCCCCTGTAGATCATTTCTGGGCAAGATGCATGATGCTCTATACTTGGTTTTTCCAGGTAGTGCACTGGTAAAACAAATCTGCCTGCCAATTCAGGAGATGAAAGAGAGGCAGGTTTGATCCCTGGGTTGGGAAGATCCCCTGGAGAAGGACGTGTATTAGGCGTACAAGCCCAGTCCAGTATTCTCACCTGGAGAATCCAACAGACAGAGAAGCCTGCCAGGCTACAGTCCATAGCAGTCCCTAGGATCACAAACAGCCAGACACAACTGCAGTGACTTAGCACGCACACACACCAGATTCATCAGCGCATCTGTGTGTGTGTGTGTGTGCATGTACATTTATGAACTTTCCAGCCACTGAGTAAATTTGCTTTTATTAACTATGGCATGTGGATGTTTAGCACGTGGCCATATGTTTCTCACCAGATGTAACTTATAATCTGAGCATTATAACTAAACAACACACATCATTGTAATAATTTCTTCCCAGCAACAGTTCATATCCCATTTCTTTCTCAGAGGGTCTGCTTTTGTTCCTGTTTCCACCCAAGGATCACTTGTCTCTGGCAACACCTCTTTTTTTTTTTTTTTTTTTAATGAAACCTGGAAATACAGGGTGTTATCCTGAGGCTGAAATATTCGTTATTTTCTTTCATGAAACTCTGATTGGCAACAGCCAGTAACTGTCTCTCCTTTTTAACTCCAACCTTGAGCCAGGATTGAAACATTCATGAATAATTTGCAAATAATTAAATCCTTTAGGTTTTGTTCTTATACACGTGAGTAGAGACATTTTGGTCTCCTTATGGATTAGATTATCCATAAAGGTTATGATTTAAGCAGTCTCTTTCTCAAATGTGATCCCTTTGAATGTGTGGGCTGATAGGACTCTGAGCAGCACGGGGTCTGTGTTTTCTCTGTAAATAAAAGCCTACAAAATTTCAACAAGTCAGCCCTTGTTTGCCACACGGAGAGATTGATGACAAACCACGTTATTTTTCCCCTTAATGTAACAGTTCACAATCACACATGTGCTTTCTCAAAACACTGATTTACTTCTGCAGAGCTTATGACACATTAGATGAGTCAGTGATCTCTTTAAAGAGTGAAACTTGTACACAGGGAAGTTCACAATGTAAAATATGAAAGCTCACACTAGGGAGAGTGTTTTCAAAATAAAAATTCAATCTGATACTAGTTTGTTTCAGTAAAAGCAAAGATAGCATAGATGGTCACCTACTGATACCTACCTGAATATATACCTGTCTACCCATAAACCTTTGTGCCTCTTCAAAATCACACACAGAGAAAAACAAAAGCAAGGACAGAGAGTTTAAAAGATAAGGGAAGATATGTCGACAGTTATATTCAAAGGAGTACACAATCATAAAGTTTAGAATATCAAGTTTGAAAGGGACCTACGTCTCCTCTCCTTTAACAAGGTTTGAATTTGTGTTGTGAGACATAAACAGCCATGGATAACATACTCGGCCTTGACAACCACTCCTGTGTTTATGAAAATGACACGCATTTTTATCAGATCACTAAACCTTTACCCAGCCTGCATAGTCACAGACTCAACCAATACTTTCACTGACTGACAAACTGTAAACAAAGTACAGTTTTAAAACCGCTTTCTAGGGTCCCCAAGTCTTTTCTTTTCTGTGTTTCTGAAATTAAATTATTGGTCTTGGAAAGTTAGGGAACCAGGGTTCTGGTGATATATCTCTGTTAAGAGTCACCTTTGGGGAACTTCCCTGGTGGTTAGGTGGTTTAGAACCCATGCTTTCACTACAGGGGACTTGGATTTGACCCTTGGTTGGGGGACTAACCTACATGCCATGGGGCACAGTCTAAAAGTAAAAAAATAAGTAAATAAAAGTATATAAAATAAAAAAAACTCAATCGAAAGTTTAAAAAAGTAAAAAAAAAAAAAAATGTGTTCCCTTCGGAGCAAAATACAGACTTCAAGATATGTCCTACCCAAAATATTCCTTTCTCCTCTCATCCTGCAAAAGTTCCCCAAGTTTCTGTTTCTTTTGCCCTTTCCTTTTGAGGTAAGGCTTTNAAAAAAAAAAAAAAATGTGTTCCCTTCGGAGCAAAATACAGACTTCAAGATATGTCCTACCCAAAATATTCCTTTCTCCTCTCATCCTGCAAAAGTTCCCCAAGTTTCTGTTTCTTTTGCCCTTTCCTTTTGAGGTAAGGCTTTGTCACAGAAAGCTGGGGAGGAATAGTTGATAAAATCCCTGGTTGGACTGCTTATTCTGATTAGTCAAATTGAAGGAAGAAAGAACAGTCTGTAATATAAAAACTTAGCCCTGGAAAAAGAACCTCTGATTAGGGAACTGGTGATTGTGCAGTTGGATAAAGCCTCAAAGTCCAGTAGCTACCGGGGCCAGGATACGGACACAGAGCCAGTCCTCCCAATGCATACATGTGGAGCATACTCCAGGGATGCGGAGGCTGACTCTTACTCCACCACTTTGTTTAAGGGACTTGCCACATCCCCACGCTGGGAGCCCTCGGGCAGCGCTGGACCAGTGCCCTGCAGATCCCGAGGGATGACTGCAGATAGAGACGTAGATACAGCTATAGCGATGGAGTGTGGGGAAGAAGGGGCGGAGGCAGGTGAGTAGTGGGCGGCGATGAGAAAACGGCGGAGAATGACAGTTTTAGCAATTTCTCTCCAGTCAGGACCCCGTAAGGGATCTAGAAATTTTAAAAATACATTTACATACTTTGTTCACCGCCCAGTCTATTGGGCAGATAAAGGTTAGAGCTTTAGCATAAAACACATCCCGGTGTCATTGTTATTCCTCATGTGTGAATGTTCCTTCCAGTGTGTAGACAACCGCCCACACACGTGCGCCCAAAGGACCTCACTGTGGTGAATGGATGTCAAGCCCTTTAAGAATAACTGCAGCACCCAACACGCAGTAGCCGCAAGAGTTTTGGCAAAAAGACAAAAGTAAAACACTTAGGTTTTACTTCTAAGCCGAGGACTTCCCCAGAAAGACACCACCTATGCTGCAGTGCCCTGCTTTTAGCAGGAAGGCTGACCCATGCAAAAGTGATGTCAACCTGAGCGTGTATACCCACTCTAAGTCAGAGGTTCTCAGTCAAGTTCGCTTTTGCTCCCTGCCACCCCCTCCCACTAGCGCCTTCCAGGGTATGTAGCATTGTCTGAGGATGTTTCAAGGTTGATGCGACTGTTGGGCGTAGGGCAGAGATGCCTCTAGTATCTGTGGGTAGGAGCCACGGATTCCACTAAGCATTATTTATGTATTTATTTTTGGCTGTGCGGGGTCTTGGTTGCTGCACGTGGGCTTTCTCGAGCTGCAGCGAGCAGGGCCTACTCTCGAGCTGTGGTGCGCGGGCTTCTCATCACAGAGCCTTCTCTCGTGGCCAGGCACCGGCTCTAGGCTGCTCAGGCTTCAGTAGCTGCAGCCCCCAGACTCGAGAGCACAGGCTCAGTAGCTGGGGCACACGGGCTTATGTGCTCTGTGGCACGTGGGATCGTCCCAGACCAGGGATCGAACCCTGCCTCCTGCATCGGCAGGCCGATTCGTTACCACTGAGTCACCGGGGAAGCCCCTCCCCTGAACATTTTTAAGTGTACAGACATCTCCACAGCAAAGAATGATCAGACCCGGAATGTGAGCAGTTCTTACCTGAGAAGCTTGGTCTGTGAATGTGAATTGCCCAGCGCTAATAATCGGTCTCCAGGAAGACGTATTACGATACAACCGCATCACGTGTCGTTGGATAGTTGGCACCCTGTGTGCGCATGCCCAGTCGCTTCAGCCGCGTCTAACGCTTTGTGACCCCCTGGACTGCGTTCCGCCAGGCTCCTCTGTCCATGGGATTCTCCAGGCAAGAATGCTGGAGTGGCTTGCCATTTCCTCCTCCGGGGGATCTTCCCGATTCAGCGGTCCAACCTGGGTCTCCTGCATCCCCGGCACTGCAGGCGGATTCTCTCCCGCTGAGCCACCAGGAAAGCCTTGTCACCCTCATTTACTTCCATTCACAGCGAGCTGTGAATAGCAAGTTGCCAGCTAGACGCTCATTCATGCCTGACTACTTATGACCTTCGGAAACAGCTTTTCTTTTGAATCCTTTCTTAAAGTTATTTTGTCCAGTCAGTTGAGAATTTAAGGAATGGGTTAACACTGTGTATTCCCAGAGTGTGTATAAGGCCAACAACTCATGTTTGTTATTTTTCCTGAAATGGTTTTGTGACCAATATTCTCAAATGTTTGAGGCCAATGTTGTAAGCTGAGCCCATGGACCTTTAAAACAAAGTGTGCGTATAATTGAACAGTTTTCAAAAGTGAAGCCCTTGATTGCCCACTGAGGCTTAGTCTGGGATCCCACTTGCAAACCGTCTTGTTTTCATGTGAGAGGCTTATACACAAGATGGGACAGAGTTCCTTCTAAAACTTTCTGAGGAGCCGAAGAAAGGGAGGGTTTGCGCTGCGCTGCTTCTTTTTCTTTCCTTTCCCTTCTCGTTGTTTCCCTGAAATGAAGGGAGACTAAAAAGCAATAAGCCAAAGGCATTTCCTGCAGGTAGCCTTAAATCATTCAGCACCGAGGTCTTCAGGGAGCCACCCGGTTCCTCTTTCCTTTCCAGAATGAGCTTTCTGGCTAAACGTTCCTCATCCAGCCCACAGTGTCTTCACCTGACTCTCCAAGGGCAGCTCTGCAGGCTTGTCGCAGCACAACAGCATTCCCACTTCTTCAGAAATGGGTCTTGACCCATGCATCACATCCAAAGACTTTTTCAATTGCTCCCCGGAGGCGGAGGCCGAGGGCTCTGTTTTGCTTGTGATAATGTGCTAATCTCCGGCCCCCACATAAATTCTCTTCTTGCATTGTCATCTGTCAAAGTCGCAATATGGGACTTGGAAAAAAAAAAAAAAAAAGAAGAGGGAGGGGGCGGGGGAGTAACGACAGAAAGAAAACTTGGCCTTGGGTTTGTTTTCCCTCGTGCAAAACTTTCCTCCACTTTCTCCTTAATCTGTAAAACATCTGATGGAGAGGGCCCTGCAAACACAAATAAATAAATACTTCTCCACGACTCTGCCCTTAAGGTTTTCTTGTTGGGTCAACATTTTAGACAGAGAGTTAAGGCTAAGAAGTAATGGTAGTTTACATACAAGTCCCAGGGTTGAGGCCTGAAGCTCTGTGAACCTGTCTTCTGCACATTTCCACCACTTGTTCCGTGGCAGCAAGCTGAGAGCTATGAGGTCATGCGTGCAGCCTTCACCAGCCGCCTGACCACCGGTCTCACATCTCGGACAAGGCTCTGACCACTGGTGCTTCTCAAACTGCCCTGGGTTTGCTACAGCAAAGGTGTTCACAACAAGAGTAGGAAACACGGTTCTGAGAAGTGCAAATGTGGAATTTGTGTTGCTGTAAGAGCTTTAGTGGGGAAGCCACCAGCTTCCCTGGTGGCTCAGCGGTAAAGAATCCTCCTACCAAGACTGGAGATGCCAGCTCAGTTCCTGGATTGGGAAGAGCCCCTGGAGAAGGAAATGGCA